>JAXQGT010000245.1:0-14409 GCA_037040375.1 Basipetospora sp. M8501
GCAATAATAAATGATGATACATATTCTTTAAATCGTACAATGTTATCTTCGTTACTAGTAGTGTTTCTTAACAATGAATTGTTCAAGTTGTCCACGGGCGCCATTGAAGATCATCGCTGAACAACCAACGCCTCTACCAGAAGCCCACTATCCGCCATGGAATCCTCGAACGACGCGCCCCCTAAGGCTCCGCGCATGTCTATAAAACTGAATGCGCCCCCGAAATCCCAGTCCAACGGAATCAAGCCATCACGATCAAAACCACCTACCTCGCTCGGCAAGAGAGCGCGACACCATGCGCTAGGCGGTGATTCAGAGTCGGAGTCGGAGGCCAGCGAAGACGGGCGCAGCGTGACGGTTTTCGGAAAGGGTGCGCACCTGGAGCGGCAGGGTAGAGACGGGCGCAGAGACAGGGACAGGAATGGAATCAGGAGGCGCGATGGGGACCGAGGCGAGGAGGTGCTCGAGCTGGGCAGTGTTCCTAAGATCATCAAGCCGCCCGAGCACACAGGTCGGGGCAGGATACGCAATCCGACGAATCCAAGGAGCGAAAAAGAGTCGAGTCGGCCGAAGAAACCCACCAACGACCCCCCACAGGAGATGAAATGGGGCCTCAACCTAACTCGGAAACCCGACGCACCAAGCAATCTCAGCAGTACATCCACACCCGCAGCCGACGACGGATCAAAAGAAACCGCCAAGAGCGATTCATCAAAAATTCAAACAGCAGACCAGGAAGCACTAGATCGGCTCCTGGGAAAAACACCGGTGAAGGACAAGGTCATTAGTGTCTCGGAGGAGGACGCGTTCCGCCGCGATGTCCAAGAGGCGCCACCCCCTGACGACCCCACGGCGGATACGGGAATCGATGTGGAGGAATTTGGGGCTGCGATGCTCCGCGGCATGGGCTGGAATGGAGAGTTCTCGCGCGAGAGCTACAAGCAGGTGAACCGCAGGCCGAACCAGCTCGGCTTGGGCGCGAAAGAGCTCAAGGACGCCGAGGATCTCGGCGCATGGAATCACAAGGGGGCCAAGGGACCATCATCTTCAAGGCCGAAGAGGCTGGCGGACTATAACCGGGAAAAGGCGAAAGAGAGGGAATCAAGGGGCAAAGATCGGGAAAGAGATAGCTATAAAAGGGAGAGGGAGAGAGAGCGTGAGCGAGACCGGGACCGGGGAAGGGAGAGGGACTACGACAGGGACAGGAGAAACGACCGTGATGATAGACTTCGCCAACGGCGATGATTCTTGTTATGCGCGCTAGACGTGCCACATTTGACATCCTGCATCCCGGTCATCCGGGATTCTTCTTAAACCCCTAGGCCTGCGTAGTGTGCTTTGATCACACGTTGGAGGAGACATCGAATATATTGAGTCAGTAACGGGGAATAATTATTATTAGCCCTTCTCCCTAAAGGTGACATTGGTTTTTCTAGATAATGCAAGAAAGTGGGAGACGGGGTGCATGACTGAGATGATACTCGATGACGGGCACACGGCACACGAAGGATTAAGGAATATCATTCTTAGCGTAAGCTTGGCCCCACCATCGCGTAAATTAAGCAGTCGCGATCCTTCCAACGCCACGAACGTCTTCACACTTCAACGATTATAAAACCTCTCCACCTGCCTTGCTACCTCACCCCTCACTGCCGGAGACTCTAAGCACGCCTGCCTATATTCTTGACGGATTACAAACTCCATTGCCGCCTTTGCTGGCGCGCTATTACATGTGTCCCGATTGCTTCAACGGGTTTCCTATCCTATCTCTGCCAATGGAGACTACTACCTTGCTCTGGATCGCTGCTGCCACCCTCCTCGCCTTATTTTCCGCCTACAGCATGGGTTTCTTTGGACGGAATCACATGCCCGTCGATGGCAAGGTACGCCGTCATGTATTCCGGTGGGAGCGCTGCTTCGATCGAGCTCCAAGTTCTCGCGGGCGTTTTAGACCGCTAACAAGCCGCTTCATAGACCGTTCTCCTAACGGGGGCCTCGGAGGGGATGGGCCTAGCCGTGGCCAGACAACTCTCGGCCAAGGGCGCGAACCTCATCCTCGTCTCCCGTAGTGCAGGCAAGCTCGAGGAGGCCCTCGTAAGCCTCAAGGTGCGTTTGACTCCCTAGTATTCCCAAAAATTGGTTTCGGGCACGGCTGACCCCCTACGCTTTCTCCCCCGCCAGGCCGTCGCAAAGCATCCCGAAACCCAGCGCTTCCACTACATAACCGCCGACGTCTCGGTCGCGGATTACGCGGGCCCCCTCATCGCCGAGGCCATCGCCTGGAACGGCGGCCGCGCGCCGGACATCGTCTGGGCCATCGCGGGCATGTGCACGCCAGGCCTCTTCGCGGAGTCGCCCTTCTCCTCGCTCCGCGAGCACATGGACATCAACTTCTTCGGCATGGCCGAGCTCAGCCACGTCATACTCAACGAGTGGCTCTCGCCCGACGCGCCCGTCGAGCAGCAGCCCAGGCACCTCGTGCTGACGTCCAGCGTCGTCGCGTTCTACACGGTGGCGGGTTATGGCGGGTACGCGCCCGCCAAGAGCGCCGTGCGGGCGCTGGCCGACACAATCGCGCAGGAGGCCCTCCTGTACCCGCAAAAGGTGGACGTGCACGTCGTCTACCCCGGCACGATCGACTCGCCGGGCCTGGTGCGGGAGAACGAAGTGAAGCCCGAGATCACGCTGCTCCTTGAGAAGGACGACCCCGTTCAGAGTGCGGAGGATGTGGCGAGGAGGGCCATCTCGGGGCTGGAGAGAGGGGAGCACTTCATCACGACGTCGTGGCTGGGACATCTCATGAAGTGGGGTGTCATGGGCGGGTCGCTGAGGAACAACTGGGTCGTGGATACTCTCATGCAGATGTTCACTGCGATTGCGTGGATCATCGCACAGCCCATTATCCTCGGGACGGTGAGGAAATATGCAAGGGAACACGGCCATCCCAGGACGTATCCGAAGCGGTCAGGTGCTTAAGCTGGGGTGGTACTGGACTACTTTATTTGGGGCTCGGGATCAAGTACAGCATCCATGTAGAAGTTGGCGGGTGGTTGTCGCCAAATGGAATACCCTCCCGTGTGAAAAGAATAGTGTACATTCTAGGAAGAATACTTTGTTTGGTATGGTTAATATATTACGTTTATTACCAGTTACAGGCCCAGTCTCAGCATGTTGTAGCTCTCGCCTTCTAAAGTCGGCGTGTCAGGAAACGCAAGAGGTCGCAGGACGGGAAACACCTCTCCGGAATAACCGCCATCGTTCGGATGCGCTTCTATGAGCCGCCTAATATCGCCTAGATCTTCGCCTGCTTCCCTAAACTCTTTGAGACAAGCCATGTCCTCCTCCGCAATCCTGAGCTCGCCCTCAGTAAGTGGTCGCCTCCTCTCTCTCCTCAGGGCATCTGCAACTGATCCCGAGCAGGTTCCCTTCGTCCGCTCGGAACCCCACGCGACGAGATTATCCCTCCGTACGACGACAACTTGATCCACGGCGTCTGACTGATCAATCCATGCCGTCGCGTCGAGCAATCCCCCATACGAGTCATCGTGGACTTTCCGCGGCGTGAGCCGCCGCGGCAAGCCCCTAGAACCAGCCTCTGGCAGCCTCTGGTAGTACCGCGTCACGGTCCCAAGGCGGCTTAGGGGCCCCGGCACGGCGAGCACCACGACCTCGACCCGGTACCCGCCTTCGTGGAACGCACTAGCCAGGTCCGAGAAGTCCCTGGGATGCCGACAGGCGCTCTCCAGCAGGACGTCCAGGCGGCGGGAAACGGCCTCGGCAGCAGCCATGGAGAGCCACCGCCTGGCGTCGGGACCCGTCGCGCGCGAAGCGAGAGAAGAGTCATTTTCGCAGAGAGAGGCGTAGCATGGGTGGTACGTCTTGTAGGTGTCGGCGATGAAGTGGACGGGAGTGCCGCGGAGTCGGCCGAGGGCAGACAGGATGGGCGGGGCGGTGCGGGTTTTGCCGGCGCCGGTTTGGCCGACGATGAGAACGGCGAGTGGGGTGCGGTGTGAAGGTGCCGGTGCAATTGTTGTGGGGAATTCGACTGGGAGAATTGACGTGGTGAAGATCTGGCGGGAAACGTCCTCTGGGAGAACGTAAGAAGCAGGGTCTGGAACCGTCGCCAGCATCTTCACTCTGGGTGAGCGTCCTGCCGATGGGAAGCTGTAAGGAACAGTCAGAGAGCGGGCGCTCTTGAACGCAGTTTACATGCAGTTTGCGTATGCGTCAGAACTAAACGGACCCGGGCTCGTGCTCGAGCGATCGCGGGGGAATATAGGCTTTAGTGTTAAAGGGGGACCGTCTATTCCCCTCCTCGTTCCTTGACTTTGACTTGCAGTGCCGAATGAGTGGGGGGTTTATAAGTTTGTAATTGACGCGGGGGTTGAAGCCGAGAAACACTTGCGGCGGACGCTAGACGCATCCGTGCAAAGGAGAAGTTACGCGGCTGAATACATCTCGCTCACGAGAACGAGCGCTGTCATCTCTCCAAGTATCGACCTTGCTCCTGGTAGCCTGAGCGCTTATCAAGTTTCGTGGTCGTGATGCATTGTACGATGCTGAATTCTCAAATCCCCACCGAAAGCACTTTATGAGGTGTGCAAAGACCCGTGAAGCAGTTTCGGCAGAGACCACGGCAAGGTGTCCAACTCCAACTCGTACTCCCCGCCGAAATGGGCGATGTCCTCGGTACCCTGGATATGCTTTAAAATGTCGAGATCCGTGAGTTTGGCGTTCAAGCTCCCCCGTTCTTTACTGGCCGCTCTCGCCAGATTCTCTACGCGCTCGGACTGAAGGATGACGGAGACCAACGGTGATGCTGCGCTGGCCGGCGGCGAGATGATAGTACCTTGCCGAGGCGGGTCCATTATCGTTGGAGGACCATGAGTCGGTGAAGACGATAGTACAGGACCTTGTGGACTCAGCAGATACTATTGAATATGAGACTTCGCGACGCTGTAAGGTTGGGTTGTTCGTCGACTGCCAGACAGCTTACCTGTTTCTGTCCGTATTTAAAGGGGAAAAAAAAAAGACTGCTATACCAGGGATTGACGGAAGGTCTGATATATTCCGGGTCCTCGCGCTCGAAAACACTGGCTGCGACATCGACGAGGAGGTGGCTATCAACAAGTTTCGCCCCCAGAGGGAGCAGCTTGCTAAGCCCTTCAGCTAAGATGAGCTTGCCTACACTCGGGCAGCCCTTGATACAGAAGCAGATGAAAAAGGGCGGCAGAGCTTATTGTATCGCATCCTCCGTGTTATTAGAAGATATGGAATGATGTTTGGGCTGTGCTGTATTCAGAGTCAAGTTCAAGTCCAAATCCATCCTTCGTTTATCGTTAGATCCTTGGTCGTTGCACCATCAAATACGAGTTGTTGAGATGAGTACTGTAGCAGGAGAAATGTCAATCAAATTTGGCACCCAGCGGGGAAAATGCGCACTTTGACACCTCCTCCCGTGCCCCACACCCGGCATGCAAGGCGATAAGATAACAACAGTGAGGTGAGCGGACAGGGAAAAAAGTTGTAAAATTCTTTCCCCACCAACGGTGAACTCGCAGCTCGGGACTCCTGAACCACGACTCGGTCTTCGTTCCAAGCTCACTTCCTAGCCGATACCAACTCTGAAACCGTTTGTTTCTGTTCGTATCGCCTTTTGTATTTTCTCTCTCTGTATCAATATCCCAAAAACCCTCAGCATAATGGGAAAGAAGCGGAAGGCTAGGGCCCCCGTGGCCACGGGTCCCAAGGAGGTCGACGCCGCCGATGCTCGTCTCGGACCCATCACCACCTTCGCGGACGTCGCCGACTCCGAGGACGAATATTTCCTGAAGCAGGATGAGATCAATTTCAACGACGGTCCCCAATCAAAGAGGCAGAAGAGGCAAGAGGAAGAGGATGCATTCCTGGACAACTCCGACGAGGAGGTGCTCGACTTCGGCGGGGACGACTCCGACGCCGATAGCGTTGTTGCGTTAACCAAGCTCGAGAACAAGCTCAAGAAGAAGAAGGCAAAGGCAAAGGCAAAGGCGGCGGACACAGACGATGACGAGGAAGAGGAGCGTCCCGAAGAGGAGGAGGACGCCAACTGGTGGGGATCTTCGAGGAAAGAGTACTACGACGCTGATCAAATCGAAACCGAGGCCGACGCCCTCGAGGAAGAAGCCGAGGCGAAGCGTCTACAGCAGAAGAAGCTGGCCAAGATGACAGACGAGGACTTCATTTTCGACCAGGATGAGTGGCTGCAACCCAAGGACCAGGATGACGAGGGCGAGGTCGTCACAGAGGTGCTGGGAGACGTCGAGATCCCCGAGGATATGGCCCCAGAGGAGCGCTACAAGCTACTCACGACGAGGTACCCAGAGTTTGAGCCCCTCGTCAATGAATTTCTGGAGCTTCATCCCCAGCTCGAGACCCTGCGGAAGGAGTCCGAGGGGAAGCCCGGAAGATCGGTCGCCGCGGTCAAGCACTGGATACTGGGGTGTTACGTGGCAGCCCTGGCCAGTTACTTCGCACTGCTAACCTCGCCCTCGAGGGATGCGGCGGGGGTGCAAAAGACGATGGATCCCGCCGAGCTGCGTGACCATGAGATCATGGAGACGCTGGTTACCTGCAGGGCTCAATGGAATAGGGTGAAGGCCCTACAGCCATCCCTTCTGGACGGACCGGAGGAATCAGAATCTGAGAGCCTTCCAGATGGCGTGGAGGAGGAAATGATCGGCGAAGACAACACAATATTGAGCGAAGCCAGACGCGCGCAACCGAAACCGAAGAAGACCAAGAAGAGCAAGGCGCAAGCAAAGGAGGCCAAGAAGGCCGAGGATGTCGAGAAGTCACTGGCCGACCTGTACAACCTGCCCCTCAACATTACGAAATCCAAGAAGTCAAAGGCCGCCGTCAAGTATGAGCAGGACGACGATGACGAGGACGACGGCGACAATTCCGACTTTGGCGAGGAGGAGGCTCTCGACGCCAAGGAGGCCGCCGCCAAGCTCCAGCGCAAGAAGTCGCTACGCTTCTACACGTCGCAGATCGTGCAAAAAGCCAACAAGCGGGCGGGCGCAGGCCGAGAGGCGGGAGGCGACATGGACATACCCTACCGCGAGCGCCTCAAGGATCGCCAGGCCCGCCTGAACGCCGAGGCCGAGCGCCGCGGCCGCAAGGACTCGAAGCACGGCGCGGCCCTGGATGCGGGCGGCGACGACAACGAGAGCGACGGCGGGGACGATGCGGCGACGGCGGCGGCCCTGCGCGGCGAGGAGGACGAGTACTACGACATGGTGGCCGCCGTCTCGGGACGGAAGAAGAGCGAGAAGGCGGCCAGGCAGGCGGCGCTGGCGGCGGCGAGCGCGGCGGATCGCGTGGTGCCCATGGAGGAGATTGGCGAGGACGGCAAGCGGAAGATCACGTACGCCATCGAGAAGAACAAGGGCCTCACGCCCAAGAGGAAGAAGGAGAACAGGAACCCCAGGGTGAAGAAGAGGAAGGCGTACGAGGCCAAGATGAAGAAGTTGAGTAGCGTGAAGCCCGTATTTAAGGGGGAGCCCAAGGGAGGGTACAAGGGCGTCGAGACGGGTATTAAGGCCGGCCTCATCCGGAGTACGAAGTTCTAAGCTCATACATCTACTGGTGCATCTACTACTCATTCCACATACTACTGTCATCCATCCGTATCATACTTTCATCTACGTTTATCACATGATGAACTGGCCGCTGAGACTGTCTAGAGCGTGCGATCAATTCCCTCTCGACGGTGGATTGCGAAGCCCCGAGAGCGTAGATCTACTAGGATGCCATCAGGGCTTCCTAGTCAGGCAGCTGCATGGATTGAGGGATTTCATAACACTTCTGGTGATGGCCAGGCACAGGGCTGGAATCTGCCTTATCACTAAGGGTCTTCGCGCTTGGGTTGCGAGACTGTGCCCGCTGACAACACCCTGATATCCCTGCTATCATCAACTACCGAAGAACGCGGGACGTATGGGGGGCATAGTTGGAGAAAAGGGTATCCATGAGTCCGAGTGTAGGACGGACCATCGAGCGGCACGCGACACAATTGCGCACGCGACACAACCGCTGGTGAGCGCGACGCGTCCTCGAAATTGTTCCTGGCGGCTCCAGGATTCATGGAGGAGCAACAATCTCACAGGGGGAAGAGCTCAAAAACGACGCTGTTTCATGTGGCGACGCACCGCCCACCCCCAAGGGAACGACCCGCTGTTTATCCTTGATGCAACCTGATTTCCCTATCATGCGCAGGCAAAGAGGAGCCGAACATTGGAGGCGGACGGACCACCCAGTTAGCGCCAGGCTCGAGGATCAATTGATCTCTCGATGGTAGTCGAGCTCAATTGCCGTACAATTTTCCCGTCGTATGAAGGGTGGTTCAACCTTGTCCCAGAGGCTGCCAAAATACTTGACGCACGACTTGCGCTTTTATTGATGATGAGAATTGAACATGACATGACTTACAGTCTGGGCGTCTAGTATCATAGACTCCTGAGTGAGGTTACCAGGGGCGTGGACTTTACTCTGCCACCCACTACTACCATGGAGATCCGACAACTAGGCGGAGTCAAGCGCATCGCGACGCTACTGTGGATTCCTACAAGGAGAGCAGGGGACGCCGCGCTTAAAGAAGGGAGGAGCAGCGCTAGAGACCTACACTATACCAGCTACCGCGCCGCAGTGGATTCAGTTTGGTGACATCGTCGCCCAAATTGAGCCTCGCCGAGTGCAGATTCTCATCGCAACAGCGCCTACCACTGGATCCTGACTCGACTCTAGATGAGATCTAAGGCAGTTTTCAGTCTTTCAGGCGAGCCTTGCCATGATGACGACGATATATACTAATGAAGAGCTCGGATACTTAAAGGCACACTATGCCCCGACTTCAAACCACCGACTCTCATATTCATATCATCACCATCATCCAACACCTTCAACACAGTCTCAACAGTCCTCCATCTCCTACAACTCCCTTTCAACTCCTCTCTTTCCTGTTTCTGTCAGTCACTTTCCTCCATATAACCGACATCTGATCCGACTATCACAATGCTCTCCACTCTCCCTATCCTTGCAGCCCTGGCCTCTCTGGTCGTCGCTGTGCCCACCCCTGAGCAGCCAGCCGACGCCTGGGAGGGTGTCCTTGACCCCTGGGGCCAGTACGGACACAAGCCAGAGAACGCCAAGCGCTCCGAAATTGAGTTGGTCAATGATGAGTCTACCAACTCGACCAGCTTTCGCATCGCGGGCCTCGACTACTCTCCCGAGGAATTCTTGAGGCTCGCCAAGCGCGCTTCAATCGATGACTTTGTTGGCAAGATCCCCGGCTGCTCCTGGGAGGACGACCCCAGCAACCCGGCCACGCCGAAACCGAACTGGGAGATTGGCAGGGGCGTCAAGATCCCCAAGAACGGCGACCACGACGCCTGCACCACGGGCCACGGCGGGGACCATTGCTGGACCGAGTACTACCTCGTCGAGGCGGCCGTGGAGTACTTCTCCTGGCTCCCCACGGGATCCGCCATCAACTGCCCGCCGGGGTCCAAGGACTCGTGTAGCGTGGCGGTGACGTCGCTCGCGCAGAGCTGCAGCCTGACGGCGACGGGCAGCTCGACGGGGCTGGAATACAAGATCATCGACGCCGCGGCGGGGGTCCACATCGCGTTCGGGAGCGAGAACAAGAACAGCGTCGACCTCTCGGCCGGCACGGGCGTCACCAAGAGCTGGGCGCAGACCCAGAGCTCGGCCGTGCAGGTCTGCCGCGCCGACTCGTCGACGGCGACGTGCACCTGGGCCAGCGGCTCCGAGGGCGGCGACCTGTGCCACCAGGTCTGGTACGCCGACCGCGTGCTGCACGTCTGGGGCCAGGCCCAGCGCACGTGCAACAAGTGCACCAACGGTAACGTCCAGCAGAACTCGGGCGACGGCAGGGTATGCGTGCGCGGCCAGAAGGAGTTCGACTTCCGCCTGCCTATCAACAAGCTCGTCCACTGCAACGGCAAGTGCGGCTCCAACGACCCCGGCGTCGGTCAGCCCGCAAACGAGCCGAGGGCCCCCTATGTCGCGCCCAACAACTGGGACCTCCTGGTCATTGGTAACTAGAGGCGGCGGTCTGGGATGGAAACAGACGGGAGGGGGTTTACATGGAAAGGCATTGTGAGCACGGCTGGGCATAGATTTAAATAGGCGGTTGTTAATGTTCCTTTGGACTCTTTTTCTTTGGGAGGCGGTAGGAGTTGGCGCGTGGTCTTGGTCTTGTATACGGGATAGATGGATCAATGTTTCTATGTTAATTCCTTTGCAGTTAACTCGGCAAGAGTCGTCCATCTTTTCGAGTATTATGAGCCTATGAGCTCAAGCTTGTGACTTGATTTTTCTCTCTTCCAAACTGGCCAGCGGATCCAGGTCAATCCACACTGAGAGCAGGCTTATTCAAACTATAACACTATGCATACTATATGTTATCTTTCAAGGCTGCGCTCGCCCTCTAGTGTTGAAGGCTGGGGCCAGCGGCATGGTACTAACATGAACTCTCCCGCCTTCCTCAGAAAAAAAGAGGGCCGTACGTATGTGTTGACCGTCGAACACTTCATGTTGCGAGAAGAGTATCTCGTGGTATCTCGTATGATTGCGCCACTGCCATCCAGGAAAGCTCTACATAAGTCACAATGCGGCCGGCGTTGCCTCGGAAAACCCGACCGACATCCTTCATCATTTGAAATCACTTCGTTGGATAACACATAGCCAAGGCACCTTGACTTATACGGAATCATCATCTCGAATCTAAATCGCAACTTAAATACAGCCCGAGCCTGAGTTTCAACATGGCCGACAGAGAGCACGATCCCCATTGCGAAGGCACGCACGGCGAGGGCCACGAACACCACGAGCACGAGCACGAGCACAAACACAAGCACGATCCAGCACCAACACAACATCATGAAGACTACCACCACAGTGGCATTTGTGCTACTCTTGACCCCACCGACCCGACGCACCACGAGGGACACCCGCAGCATCAGCGCGAGGGGCACAGCCATGAAGAGCATGTCCACCATCATCACCACGGAGAAGGTGTGAAGGAATGAGAAGCGGCGTGACTCGCGCCTTCAATGTTGAGATTGAGAAGATGTCTTTGAATACATGTACTCATCGCATAACCCTCACCCCCATGTATCAAATGTGCTCTGGATTGGATTCAATGAGGTGCTAGTCGGTCTAGTTGCGAGAACTGGTGCTTGGTGTCATAAAAGAGCACAGTGTAGGAAAAGTAGTCCAGTCTCTACATCAATGTACCTCCAGTAACTTGCGAATAGTTGAATTGCCAGCTGACCACAGCTGTGCTGGCTTCTTCAATTGTCACAGTATTCCCAAGTCGCCTCGACCCGTTCCGTCCCACCAGACTTGCACAGGTTCACCTCACCGCAATAGTGTTTTCCGCGATGCCTCGCTGTGCCGTCCATTGATTATACCCGCCGGCAGGTCTCTATTTCATCGGTTCAGTAGTGATCGTCTGCCAGCTCTCACGGGTATGGGGCCTGGCTACTCACAAATCACCCTGCCATAGCCTCGGAGAATAAACGGAAAACATGGCCAGCCCCGACATCTCAACCTTCACCTCGGCGGCCGACGTCTTCGCAGCGTCCCACACGCTTCCGCAGATCCGCGCCATCCACAAGACCATCCATGCCCAGCTCGACGAAAAAGCCAGCCGCCTGCGGAGCCAGGTCGGCGGCTCTTACCGTGAGCTCCTCGGTACGGCCGACGCCATTGTCGAGATGAAGGCCGACAATGACGCCGTACAGGAGTTGCTTGTCCGCATGGGCCGCCGGTGCGGCCGTGCCGTCGTTGCACAAAAGGTGGCGGGCATGCAGGGTTTCTCTAATCAGCTTGAGAGGGAAGAGAGAGTGGCCGGCGGCGAGTTGGAGGTGGGCGAGGTGGCGAGGCTGAAGTTGTTGGATGCAAGCATGTCAACTGTGTCTACTTTGCTGAGAGGCGGGACCGTGGTTGGTATGCCCGAGGGGATGGGTACGGGGGACCGGCTTGTTCTGGCGGCCAAGATCTTTGTTCTCAGTCGATTGCTCGCCAAGGGACTTGGGAACGATGTTACTGGAGCTAGAGCGAAAAACGCTGTTCGCACTGCGGAAAAGACCTTGAGCATCCTGCGCCGCAAGCTGCTAAAGTGCATACGAAAGGTCCTGGGACGCTGCGGGGACGACTCCTACGAGGAGGATCTCCTCAAGGCCCTCTCCGCGTATAGCTTGGCAACTAGCTCTGGGGCGCGTGATGTCTTGTGGCACTTCCTGACCGTGCGCGGAAAGGCGATGGAGCTCAGCCTCGAAGTGGAGGAGCATGAGCGGGAGCGGAGCGCGAAGGATGTTCTCGACGCCCTGACTCTCTACTCCAAGACGCTGCTCGATGTCCAGTCGCTGGTGCCTCTGAGGCTGGCCGCCGAACTTCGAGGCCTCACGGGGAACACGCTCCTTGCGGACCGGAGCCTGACGAGCCTCGAGGTTTTACGACTGGATATATACCAGCGGTGGTGCGGCGAAGAGGTCCGGTTTTTCACGCCCTTCATACGACACGATGACCTGGATGGCAAGCAGGCTAAGGAGATGCTCCACAACTGGGCGAAGAAGGGCAGCAAGGTCGTCCTGGGGGGCCTTGTGAGCACTCTCGGTACAATGTCTGAGTTCAAGAACATCGTAGACCTCAGAACAGACCTGTTCCGGCTCTGGGTCAAGGATGGAACAAAAGCTAGGGGATTCGACTCGTCTGAGATGCTTGGTAGACTGAGGAAGGCGGTGAATGACCGGCTGTTGTTCGTGCTCGAAACCAAAGTTAACAAGTTGAATCTGGTGGGCTCCGAGGTGGCCGCCACGCTAGAGTCATGGAGGGAGGGCGTCACGGATAAGCAGGCGGATCTCTGGGACATTTCACAGTACGACATGGAGCTTTCGAACGGGTTCGGCGCGTTCTTTCAAGAGGTCATGGCGAAGATGCACGGGAGGAACGACGCCGTATCCAAAGCTGTCAACTGCTACACCTCGTGGCGCCGTGTAATTGACGAGGTCGATGAGGTCGTCAACCAGCTGCGCAAACAGCGCTGGGACGACGACATCGAGGATCTCGAGGACGACGATGTCATCGAGGCGAGGCACAACGCGCTTAGCAAAGAAGACCCGGCCGCCCTGCAGACCCGGCTCGATGCCACCCTTAAGAAGGCGTTTGCGGCTTTCGAAGAGCGGCTAGAGACCCTATGGCATGAAAGGAAGGAGGGCCCAAACAGCGGGCCGATGGCCATGTTCTTCGTGCGCGTCCTCCGCGACACCCGGAGCGCCCTCCCAAAGCTGGACAGCCTGAAGGACTTTGGCCTCAAGCTGGTGCCGTCTCTGCACGACAGGATCGCGCGCGAGGTCTGCGTCGCGCCGCTGGACGAGTTCGCGGCCACGGCGCTGGCCAGGAAGACAGTCGCGGGCCAGGAGCTGTGGGAGGGCGAGCCGGAGATGCCGGTCAACCCGGGCCCGCTGACGGTCATGTTCTTCAAGGACCTCTCGGACTCCATGGCCGCTGCCGGGATGGACCTCTGGAGTCCCACTGCTGTGAAGGTAGTGAAGCGGTACGTGTCGAAGCAGGTTTGCGAGCTCTGGACGGAGGCTCTGGACCACTTGGATCGAGGCGAGGACAAGATGCCTTCGGAACTCGGTAGTGATGACCTAGATGAAGACGAAGGAGAAAAGGGGGGAGAAGCGACAGACGAGGGAGCGGTAGAGGAAAGGGAATATATTAAGAAGGATGAGAAAGAAGATGGCGAGGGGAGTATGGCGGTCTCTGATGAGGAACGAAGAGACCTGATGATACAGTGGTTCTACGACATCTTGTATTTTCAGGCTTGCTTCTGCTCTTCAGACGGCACTGGAAATGAGTTCAAGGATCTGGCTGAAGTGGTCTACAGCAAAACGGGATTGGACGACGCCTCGCTGCGCGAAAGCCTTGCCAGGTCATCGGAGGAGTATTGGAAGAAGACGAAGCTCTTATTTGGGCTTTTATGCGTTTGACATTGGCCTTCTATGATAACTATAATAGATCAGCTGCCGTCTACAGTTACACGGATCTGTCCAAGACTATATCTACTATAGACTTATGAGCTCCGGAGAGCACCCAACTGCGGAACCGTTACAGGGGACCCCGCCGATTTACAACTTGTGCCTCTTCTCACCCTTGGCAATCTTCCTAAACTCCTCCTGCGGAATCCCCTTCATCAACCGATCCACGCCCGCGAAGACCTCGGCCACGTTCTGGCTGTCGTACTCGGCCAGCTCCGGGTCCCGCATCAGCTTCTTGATGCCCAGAAGGCTGTCGCCGACGAGGTGCGCGCCCAACTTGTCGTCCACCTCCTTGAGC
>JAXQGT010000246.1:0-14304 GCA_037040375.1 Basipetospora sp. M8501
CCCCAGGGCAACATGACTCCGCACATTCCCACGCCTGTTCCAAACACTTCCATCTCCCCTCAGCCGGGTGTTGGTCTACAAGACCATTACGCTGCCCAGCAGATGCATTACCAGGCCTACTATGGTAACCCCTACATGCAGTACGTCGCGAACAGCCCGTACCAGGTTCCAGGCCAGGGCCAAGTCGTCGGACACCAGATGCTGCAAGGGCCGGGAGTTGAAGAGGGCAATGGTATGCATGAGCTCAACTTCAACATGCGTGCCGGAATGCAGTTGGGCACTCCCCACGCCGCCTATCTCCAGGCCATGTCCATGGTCCCCGGAAGCCAGCACGGCTACCTCCCGGGCTTCATGTACAACGCCGCCATTCCCGGCGCGCTTGGCAACGTTCCCTATCCCGGTCAGGCAGGCCAGGTTCCCTTCTTCGGAGGCATGAACCGCGATGCTGGCCAGGCTGTAGGGACTCCTCTGCAGGACGGCGTGCTTCAGACCGTTCTGGGCCAGCACTTCATTGGCAACGATGGGTTCCCTGAGATCAAGGGAGAGACTAATCAGCAGTAGTGTTCCTGTTCTCGCTGCAAACACCTCGGATATCTTTCTTGCTCGCCGGTTTTCGCGGAGGAGCTCATGCTACGAAATATCGATGGGAAAAGGCCACCAGAGACTTTTGATATTACTTTGATTGAAAAGGGGAAGTAGTTCCATCCCAGCAGCTCACCCCAACGACAACCCACCCACAGTCTTCCCCTTCGTCCTCCTTCCACCCCAGGCACAGCACGTTTTGCACCTTGTCCGATTCATTCTGTTCAGCACCGCACTGCACTTTTTTCTTCTTTTTCGTTTGGAATTTTTGCAACCTTCTTCTTGCCCCCGGAAAAGCGAGATCTCTACATTCGAAAAATCACGCATCTTCAGCTCGTGTTAATAAGGGCTTCAAGAGAACTGACGCTTTCTTCTGATTTTCGGAAGATAATGAACGACATGATCAACAGGTCCGATTCTTCATTTTCTTTCGGCGGCACCGTCTACGGCGGAAAAAAAATCTGTACAACAAACTTGACAACTTAGGTTTTTAAATTTCTCGTTTCTTTCTTCTTGTTTCTGGTTTGATTAGGGTTTGTTTGGAGGAGGGGAGGCCAACCGGGGAGGGGTGAAGGGGTATTATTATGGGGGGAGCGCTTCGAACGTTCACTTGTTTGATTTGGCAAGGGAAGGGGGCAACTTTGATAATCCGAGGTAGAGAACAAGGCAGTTTAGTTAAACCCCGTGTGAAGAAGTTCCAGTGAGTCGACGTAGATAGGGACGGCAGACTGTGATCTGCTTTATGAACCGGAGTACAATCAGCTGAGTTACCGTACAGAGTACAGCGTTGATTATGCTAGTCTTTTATGGTAAGGGGGCGCCGCTCGTAGTCCAGACCAGGTTGAGAATGTTGAGTCTTCGTGAACCATACTTCTTGGAGCTGTCTCGTGTTGGTTTGCTGGTGAAAACCACTTGTGAAGGCTACCACCCATACCGTATCCCTTGCTCCCACGATCATGTTTTGTAGAGTTGTGTAATATTCAAGCATATATTACGAGATGGGAATTCGCAGAAGACGCACTCATTGTCCAGTTGTGATATTTTCTTTTCCGGGGTCTCGCTGAACCCCCACCCACATCGTGGACACTGCTCGCCGCATGTCCGTGCTGCTGGAAGAAGATGTCCTCGGAGCACAGGGCACAGAGCATCGGTAGACGGCTGTCTTCGGCTTATATTACGGGGCTTAAGCCGGCAGCTTTACATAATGCTGGCGACTCCGATTTGATGTTTCCACATGACTGCACCCGTCCACCCGGATCAGAACGGGATTGTAAAAGACGAACGGCAGCGGCGGGATCCCGGCCTAAAGGATCTCGCGGCAGATCGGGGTACGTCTTGGAGATCCTGCGTGTATAAGGGAACGGTGTCTTGAGAGTCTGGCGAGGGAGCACTGGAGTCCAATGTCGGGTCATGTACTTACACTAATTTGATATTTGATGGAATACCCTAGTGTATCAATGGGTGTACACCCCACGGCAGCCATGTGGGGGTTCCCAATGGAGATGTCAAAATGCGGTGCAGAGGTGATCAAATGCAAGGTTGGAAAGACTACCTACTAGTATCAAATCCCAGGACCAGGACCAGGATATTACGGGTTCATGTCCGATGAGATTGGAGGCACGGCAGAAAGTGGAAGTGGTCCCCCCACTCTGGATGCGCCCTTTCGCCTCATTGAGACCCATT
The DNA here is from genome assembly GCA_037040375.1 of Basipetospora sp. M8501. Lineage (NCBI taxonomy): Eukaryota > Fungi > Ascomycota > Sordariomycetes > Microascales > Basipetospora > Basipetospora sp. M8501. The sequence continues at coordinate 2,266 of JAXQGT010000246.1, forward strand.
CGACAGTCAAGAGCGACCGAGTACCGGAGCAGATATCGGACCATGTACTACACTCCTCCTGCCTGCAGTCCGGTAGTGTGCGTAGTCATGAGGTGAACACTGAACTTATTGACGGATTAGGTATACACTGTAGCTTGCTGTATCCCGTACATCAAATGTATATTAGTCGTCGACCATCCCTTTCAAGAATAAATTTAGCGTCCTCGACGTCGTCAAAGATTTCAACCCGATCTTCACCGAACCTCAACATCAAGATTGACTCTCGGCGTTGAATTTGTTACGGCAATCTCGGCTCCCTGCATCCGTTTGACATCATCTTACTTCCTACTCTCTCGCCTGCGTCTCGATCAACATGGGTCTCTCGTTCCAGGCATCGAATGCCTTGATCTATGTAACCTATGGGCTCTTCCTGTATGGCTTCCCTCCGTCTCGCGGGCCTCGATCTTCCAGCTTGGGAAATAAAGAGAGGACAACGGCTGGCGGAATCACCAGTTGATATAGTTCTCAACTGCTACCTGTCAGTTGTTACTTTGGAGAACATTGCTTCTAACCTCGAGAATAGGCTCATGGGTACTGGCATCGCCCTGACCATGTCCAGAACCAAGAATGACTTCCTCGCCGGCAATGGAACTCAAGCGGGTCAGAACTCCAGCCTTGAATTTTATGAGCAACCCATGAGGGCCCCAATGTTTTTCATGCGGTCAAATGACAGAGGGAGACAGAAGCCTGGCTGGATCGGGCAGTTCTTGTCGCCCGCCCCGACACCACATGTGCCTGCGCCAGCTGTCTCCACAGCCCTGAACTCCCTTCTCCATCTTGCTCAAAGTCCTCTTATACGGGGCCGGAGCCATAACTAACTTGTTCTTACAGCACTGCCGCTCGCCCTCAACTTTATCGCTGCTGGTGAGTATAGAAAACGTCGGACGAACCTCTTCTGCGGCCGGATGCGGGACGTCTTTGACTCCTGCATCCATGTACCCGGAGCGGCAGCTATCGTGAACGGTTGAAGCGCGCATTACACGACTTGAACCCAAGACCAAAATCAACACCCACCGTACCCGGGACTACGACATCCACCTCCATCCCGCCCCGGAAGCTGGTCACAATCTCCTGCAAGACGGAGCAGGCGCGCCTGCATAAGTCCCGCGCGCATCCTTTGAGACGCTGACACACAGGTTGGTTTCCCATGATCACTACATCTTCCTCCCGCCGTCTCTACGACCCTGTGCTGTATTGCCTCTGTGTCATGCCCAACGTTTTATGCAGCCATGTGGCCTGTAGACGGCAAGCTAGGCCAGAGACATCCAGCACAGGGTCTAAGATTCGGCGGGAGGACGATTGCGGCTCACTACGGGCGCCGAGTTGAAGCAGACGACGCGATCCAACCCAAGCCCGAGAGAAGGCAGTCAGACCAGACCACGTCTTCTGATTGGCTTTCTGTCGTATGGCTTGGGAGATTACGTTTGTCTGTGGATACGAAGCTGAGATTGTACCGTAATACTCGATCAAGTTAATGCTTGCGTGGGAAACGTGCTGCCGCTCCGACTGACCCCCCCTCCTTTGTCCCTCCCCGCCCTTTGTTCGATGGCGAATATCATTGGAAGTACTGACTAGGTAAAGGCCTCGGCTCCGCCATCCTGTTCTCCTACCCGGAGCTCGCTACCATTGCCGGCCTCCAGGGCGTTATCATATACGCCTTCGCGTCGGCCCTGCCTCTCTTCGCATTCGCCTATCTCGGCCCTAAGATCCGGAAGAGATGTCCGGAGGGCTTCGTCCTGACTGAGTGGACGAGGCAGCGTTTCGGCATTCCCGCGGGGCTGTTCCTGAGCTTCATGTCGCTCGTCACGCTGTTCCTGTACATGATCGCCGAGCTGTCTGCTGTTGGACAAGTTGTCACCGAGCTGACAGGGCTTGATGGACTTCCTGTGATGATTGTGCAGTGCGCTGTTACTACGATATATACCTGTATGTTTTTCCGCATCTCGTTTGACGTGCTTCGGCTCGATGCTTACCAATCTGCCTCTATGGCCAGCTCTTGGAGGGTTTAAAATCTCCTTCCTTACCGACATCATCCAGGGCGCCATGGTGGTTTGCCTCATCTTGATCGCAACCATAACTGTCGGCGTCAAGACTGATATAGATGTCTCCCTTATCGAGCCATCTGGTCTACTCAAGGCAAGCCCCATCGGCTGGCAGCTCATTTACATTCTCCCCATCTGCCTCCTGACCAACTACTTCTTCCTCTCCACTTTCTGGCTGCGCACCTTTGCCTCTCGCTCCGACAAGGATCTCTGGATCGGCACCGGCATCGCAGCGGTGGCTATCTTCGTCATCCTGGGGCTCGTGGGGACTACAGGGCTGATTGCCACTTGGTCTGGCGCGTATCCTGGCGACCCTCCGCAGCCTAGGTCCATCGCTTTCTTCCTGCTGCTGAAACAACTGCCCACCTGGGTCGTCGGCATCATCGTAGTGATGGTGGTCACCCTGTCTACCGCTGCGTTTGACAGCATCCAGTCTGCCATGGTCTCCACCGCGTCCAACGACCTCTTCCGCAACAAGATTAACATGTGGTACATCCGCGGCATGGTCGTTCTCATCATCGCCCCAGTCATCGTCCTCGCCCTCAAGGCCCCCTCTATCCTGCAGATCTATCTCATTTCGGACCTCGTCTCCGCCGCCGTCGTACCCGTCCTCGTCCTCGGCCTCGTGGACGAGTATTTCTGGTGGCTGCGCGGCTTCGAGGTCGTGGTCGGCGGCCTGGGCGGCATCTTCACCGTCTTCTTGTTCGGCACGGTGTACTACGGCGACGCGCACGAGGGCGCGAAGCTGATCCTCATCGAGGAGGGCCTCACGAGCGGCTCCTGGGCCGTTTTCGGGGCGTTCGTTGCGGCGCCCGTCGGCAGCGTGTTGTGGGCTTCGGGGGCGGCTGCGGTGAGGATCGGGTACCACTGGGTTATGGCCAAGAGGCACGGGACTGCTTTCGACGTGTTGCAGAGGCCTGCGGCTGTCCTTGATGATGAGGAGCCTGTGGATTCGGACGAAGGATCTGTTGCCCCTAAGGGCCCTGGAAAGTTCTTTTGAGCGTTTCCTGAGACCAAAAGATTGTCGAGCGGGTGTTCTGATCTGCGGAAGGTTGACGAAACCTGATAGGCGTGGAAGGGGGTAGAGCGCATGGAGAAGGTGTTGCGTTGTTCGAATGCGTTTTTGTGGTCGGGAGGCAGTGAGCCGCTGGGCTCTGCGTGGTGTAACAGATGCTTTGGAGCGACACACGGGCGATGAACTAGCCTGTCAGTTGGCCTTTTTCTTCTACATACTCTATTTTATCGAGCTAGTTGGAATATGCAGACACGGGGTACGAGCGGTGCTTTACACTTGATTGACCCGGTTTCTTTGACCCTTCTATGTTGGTGTTGGTGACGCAACTTAAGCTGCTCTACTCTCCGAATTCATACAAGAGATTATACACTATTTCCGGTCGGGCCCGTTCCGACCGAGAGGGCCTGAACCTTCACTTGAGCTTGACGCCGTAACTCCTCGCCCGCTGCACCAGACCCTGCTTCTCCAGGGCCTTCTTCCCCTTCTCCATCTCCGCCCAGTCTTCGAGCGTAGTCTCCTTCTCGAAACCCCAAATCTTCCAATCCTCGGCCTCGTACCCCTTGGTCGTGTTGACCGCCCGCATGAGCACCACGTTCTCCCTCTTCCTCTCGACCTTGACGCCCCCCGGAACGATCTCGCCCGTCTCGACGTCCCTCCTCGTCAGCCGCTGCGTGCTGTCGATGGCCACGACGGCCGACTGCTGCCCGTACCGACTCTCGGCGATGACGGTCGCCCTGTGGAACACGACGCGCGGGAGGAACCAGGGGCGGTGGTACTCGACGACCTCCCACTCGAGGCGCGTGCGGCGGCCGCGGCCGGAGACGGTGCGCGCGAGCATGTCGTACAGCGGCTCGTGGCAGACGTCGCGCAGGGCGGGCAGGTCGCCCGCGGCGAGGGCCTCGTTGAAGCGGCGGTGGAGGGCGCGCGCCGTGGGCACGATCTGGCGCGCGTGCGGGCGGAACTGCGGGCGCCAGGTGCCCTTGGGGATGGACTGGAGGCGGAAGCCGAGGGTCACGATGCGGGCCTCCCAGGCGGTGCGGGTCGTGGCCCAGAGGTATTTGAGGAACTGGAGGGGTTCGCGGGGGCGGCGGGATAGTGGGAGGGGGACGAAGGTGCCTAGTGCAAGGTTTCCGGCGTTAGTCTCTCTCTCTCTCTCTCTCTCTCTCTCTCCGGAACCTCTTATTAGACAGGGAAAGGGTAATGGGAGTGGAAGTGGGATTTACCGGGTAGGAGCATGCGATTCCTCATCTGGTCCGTCATGGCCTGCATCTCGGCCGAGGGCGCGGGGGCCTCGGCGTCCGACTTTGCGTACTGCTTCGCGCTCCTGTTCCTCTCCTCGCGGATGCGGTCCCTCGTGTTCGCCGCCGTCCGTACCTGAAGCAGCGTCGGACTTGTCGTCCTGCTGGCTACTATCGTCGGCGCGGTTCGTCTGCTGGAGCCGGCGAGGCCCGCTGCTCTCCTGGGGAGGAGGAGCGCTCGCTGTGCTGCGGACATGGTGGTGTCTCCTTCGCTCCGAGAAAATTCTTGGATGTTAAGACAAAAGGGAGATTTTGGGAAGCGAATGAAGGGGGCGGGTAGTCGGTTGAGAGCGAGGTGAGGTTGTCGTGTGGGCCTCGGCTTCAATGGGGTCGAGAGCGACTCGCTGTTTTGGGACTCTGTCGTCCTCGAAGTCGCGATTATCGGACGAATATTTCCAGAAATTTTTACCGGTGAGAAGTTGACCAGCGAGCTTGGACCAACGCGATGCCAGAATCCGAACCACACCGCAGCCTTCCGTAACCCCACCGCATCGTGGTACCTCCAGTCACCACACATTGCAGTGGTAAACCGAAGTACCCCAATGGGCTGAAGGCTCCAAAAAACGAGTATGCAAACGCAGATGCCTCATCGGATCCCAAGGAGTTTTAGAGTAATAATGATATAGGCATCACGAAGGTGATATAAACACCGCACCTTTTATCTCTCATGTCAATGCGAGGCGTTGTGAAAGACTGACATTGGTTCGGCACGGAGATCTCGTCGTGCAGATGTACACAATTATCGTGTCCAATCTACCAAACCTAACTACTCCGGGCTGCTGCATGTCTGCTTTTCCCTCTGATAATCAGCGCAAGGATACTGGAACTTTCGGTGGAGTGACACTTGGAAATGATGGCCAATGTCAGTTGTATCTTTAAGTGTAAGGGCACACTCGATCGGTCAATTGAGAGTGATTGCACCTGGAAAACCCCGCCGCTATGACCGGGCTGTTATCAAGTAGCATTCGTACCGGATCTACTCCCGTATTTGCCCAGCAATTGATGTATCGTGCATCATACTCAGTAGTGGAAATTGTTCATCAGTATTAATATCAGTCCCCAATTTTTGCCTTGACCCATTCGGACTACGGACTACGAGTACATGTACGAGTAGCGTAGTACCCGCACCACTCGTCGCTAGGTGTCCCTTGTCATTAGAGCATATCGCCTCCTGCGCTGCTACCTCGTCCGTACCTGCGAGGTGACCTCACCCATCAACCTCTCACGTTTCTTATCCCCCCCAGACATCGTTCCTGATTGACTTCCGCCGGTAAATTTCTCCTCACATGTGCTTCACCGTCAGAAGGCAGGGGACCACAGCATTTCGCGTCCCGGGATTACCATCCATCCCTTGCCAAGCTGAACGGGAGCAACAAACATCTTGGCCCTGCGCTCTTCGACTCCTATTCCCCGTCGCCGCTTGAGAAGCCCTCACCATCGACCCGCAACTGGTACATTGCACCACTTGCTCATACTCGCCGCTGCCACGGTCGCGTGGAACCCGGTTCTCCCACAAACCCAATCCAGGCCGTCAATGGATCCGATATCCCAATGGCAACCCCCTCCACCGCGCCCCCGCCAGCGCGACTGATCAAGCGACACTCCCTGACCTCCGTCCCCCGAACCTCGACCGCTCCGCAGGCCCACCACCACCACCACCACCACCCTCCTCCCCCTCCGTTATCCCAAGCGTCTTCGCCCGCCGTCCCCGTGGGAGCTGTCCACGGCCAGCCGCTGCCGCCGTCCCCGTCTCACAGCACCCACTCCGCCCGCGAGCACCACCTACACCCCAGCCATTACCAGCACCAGCAGCAGGGCTACTACCTCCCGTCATCCTTCCTCGCGCCCCGCGTCGCCGTCGCCCTCAACGTGTCGAAGCCGTGGCACTTCCCGCTCTTCGCGAGCCGTCTCTTGTCCGTCGGACCCGCCCTCGTCTGGGGGTGGCCGTCCGCCCTGCTCGTCCTTGATGGGCTCATATCAAGCTTCCTGGAGGGCCGGCGGTGGGCGTTCGCCGAGACAGCCTCCGTGCTAGCTGTCATATGGGTGAGTTTATGGTCGTCACTCCCCCCCTCGTGTTGTGTCTTTCGTCCACGATATCACATGGACTCAAAGCGGGCTGTTGCTCGCGTGCTCTCGTCGGGAACACAGTGTATTGAGAAGTCGCCTCTTGCATACGTCACATCGCTAACATTCTTCCTCCCCCTCCCCTTTCGTAGTGCTTCTCCGCGGGCTACCTCTCCTTCTTCTTCACCGACTGCCTCATGTCACGATGGTACGTGTTTTCCCTTGAACACCCCAGCTTACCAGCTACCCTCTTTATTCCGTCGCGAACAGCACGGAAGAAAGAGACCAAAATGCAGGTAAGCTACTTGCTGTCCTTGCGAAGGGCTAACACTCGGTCTGTTTCCCGCCTTTGCGCTATGCATAGGTTGATCAACTACACCCCTCAAGCTACCATCGTGCGCCTCCTCACCATCGCCGCCGTAAACGCCTACGTCACATCCGGCGTCCTCACCCTCATAGGCGGCTTCCTCGACCCGCGCCTCTACCTACCGGGCTGGATCGGCATAGCAACAGTTCGTCACACACACACACACACACCCTACGCAAACCCTCCCCCCCCTCTTCCCATTGAAACCCCCCAGTGCGGCACCTCTCACTAACCAACGTCCCTATCCCGCTCTGCCAAATAGACCCTCACGATAGCCTACCACATCACGCACCAGCAAATCAATATCCGCAAGGAGACCTCCACCTCCATCAACGTCTTCTCCATCGCCAGCTTCCTCAGCATGGTCGCTCTCCTCGTCCTCCTCTACGCCTCACAGCACCAGTCTTTACCCGAGATACCCCTCTTCTCCATTGCTCGGCGCGTCGTGAAGGAGCTGCGCACCGCCGCCGAGCGCTCGAAAACGTCTCTGGCGCGGGCACCCGAGGAGCTCTGAACATGGGCTTCAAGGAAAGCCCCCCTGGTGTTCCCGGGACGGGGATAACTTGTTGGGGGAAGGAAGACGGAGAGGGGGATCGTGGTTGTTATGCCCAATGTGTTATGGATTTGCCCTTGATTGTTTGTTTGTAAAACTCCTAGTTCTATAGCTATATGTAGTTTCGGATACCCAATTTTCGTTACATGCTCATATGGCTAGCCTCTCACGATGCGCTGAAAGTACTATGCGAGGGAGGCTTTCAAGAACACGGAAATCAATGCGTGACGCTTCTCCGCCGGGGAGAAGTGGTTCCACATAAAGGGACGGGTCTCAGTGGGACAAAGTCAGTGGGATAAGAAGATGGAATTAACCTAGGTAACTATAGGACATGCTTGAGACTAGCAAACGAGCGACTTGCATGGCCCTTTGCTAGGAGCCCCAATACAGTGCCAGTTCGTAACTAATGATAAGTCGGGAAGAGATCATCATAGAAAACCGGCGCAGTAGCAAAAGTCCTCCAGTCCTCAAATCCTATTATGTTTATCCGGAGCAGAAAAGAACCCCCCACGAGAACGCTAGCTGCAGTATGCCGTACGTACCGGTTGGCACCCCCGTCCTAAACGGGGGCGGTCGGTAGAGCCGTGGCTGCCACTGGAGTCGATGAAAACTCGCGGCCGTAGTCGAAAAGCAGGTATTCGCTACAAACCCCTGGTCTGCGGAGAAAAAACAGAGGGCACTCCCAGCCGAAAACGACGCCGCGTTGGTTCGGCTGTTCGACATGCCCTGGTTATCCATCCGCAGTGGAGAAGGGGTGGCCGTCGCTGGACGGGACACGGCGGGCGGGGCATACTGCAGTTAGAATCCGTGGACCTTGATGGTCTTGGGGTCTAGCTCCAGGCCTTCTTTCTTGTCGACAAGGAACTCTTGGACATCCTTGCGTTGATCACCCTGGAGCTGGATCACCTCGCCCATCTCCGAGTCGTTGACGATGGTGCCATTGCAGGCTGTTTGACGATGAAGTGAGTCAGTCGAAAGGGATCTGCAAGGAAGGGAGAGTCAAGGATAAATGTGAAAACATACCGAATTTCTTCTTGATGACCTTGAGGATCTTCTTTTGATCGAATTTTTTAGGAAGACCCTGGACCGTGGTCAAGGTCTTACGTCCATTGCGCTCTGTTCAAAAAGAATCCAGTCAGCATATGCCTGGGTGACTCGTGTGGCGTTTGCTCAGCCACGCCCGCACTCGCACGTGCCAGATAAGCAGCGGGCCGAAGGGGAGAGAGGAGAGGAGAGGGGGAGAAAGTGCGTACGTTGAATTCGTATATGGATGTAATTCTGTGTCTGTTTGGTTTCTCCGGTGTCCTCGTCGGCTTCGGCGAAGGGGTCTATTCATAAAGATAGGCAGTTAGCGAGCTGTTGGAACGATCCTGATGATAAGGGTGGATTGAGGGGTAATCGGCCGAAGACGCGAGTAAAGTTTCCATCCCCGCCTTCTGCCGTCATCGACCTCATCAAAGGTTGAGTCTGGCAGCGAAGGTAGGGAATGTAGCATCAGCGTCGGAGATGGCAGTGAGCGGCGTACCGTAGGTCTTGAGATTTTCGATTGACATAAACTCTTGTGTACCGGGGTGTCCTTGGGAAATGGGTTGTGTCGAGTAAAACTCTAAGGGTCAGCGACGGACGACTGGCTAGTGTCTCGCTGCAAATTTGTTGTGCCGAAGAGCGGTGGTAGAAAGTTAAAAGATGGACCCGAAGACTGGTTTTTGCAAAGATGATGCGAAAGTAGCTTGGCAGATTGGTCTGGAAGACAGGGGCAGCTGGTGTATTTATTGAAGGGGCGAAGTCTGCTTTGATGATGACTGTGGTTCTGGACTGGATAGAGGGGGAGGGGAAAGTGGCAGTGGCAAAATAAGACGCTTTGAGGCGGCGGGGGGGGAAAGCGTTGATAAAAAGGCTAACCGCCTGCTCGGAGTGTGAGTAATTGTCGACACTGTATCACGGGGGCTGTGGTGGCAGCAGGTCCAGTCACGGCGACAGCAATAGAGGTACCCCGGTACCCTCAAATACCTCAACAAAGCTTCACATTTGATATGTCCAGGTAGGCACAGCCCAGCTCATTGATACTTGTAGTCGGCCAAGTAATAGAAGCAGCACATTCCTGTCCCTGCGCCGGTGTACCTTTCATCACCTTGGAAGCAGTCTACACTAGTTGGTGGCAAGATCAGTACATTACAACCTGACGATTCTACATCGGGCTTCTCGTATCTTTCTCAACTCTCAAGAGGGAGCGAAATGAGCTGTAATATCGTCCGAGCCGGTCAGTGGAGTATTACACTGTGTACGGTGCGATGGAGGGCCCTTACCTGGGGGCCTATAGAAGCGGGCAGAAACGAAAGGCAGCCGAGTCCTGCGCTTGAGCCCGCTGCCGCTGGGCAGGGAGTGGGTCGGACTCCCCGAGACTGACGTCAAAAGGGCGGGAGTTTTCTCAGGTCCCTGGGATCATCCCGCCTCCCCGCCCTATGCTTATTTTGCGGAAGTACACCTGCGGTACATAACCGTCGTACATCTCTTGAGCATTCCTCGATAAGTCCCGATCGAGGTTGGCGGAACAAAAGGCATGGCCCAATTTGCTCCCCGAGAGCTTGGGGTTGATCCCGAATTCCAGATTCGGATTCAAGATGTTTCCGGCAATGTCTGGCGTCCAGTGCTAAGCCACCCGTGCTCATTCGACCCGGCCCAGTTCGTTCAGGTTATGTCCAACTTTGTGGTCAACCCGAACCTGAACACGACCTGGCTCTTCCGCGCCGATGTAGAGCTAGACCAGGGGGACGGCCAGGACATGCCCATATCCGGCGACGTCCTTCCGCACCAGCTGGCATTCATCGATTTCGTGCTGAAACGGAGGCTAGTTCGGACCCTGGTTCCAAGGAATCCCCAAAGAGATAAACCTTTGACTCAGACCTGTCTGTTTTACCACTCTCAAGGTGTGAATGGAGAAACCCGGTCCCTGGTTGTCTATGTGCCTCACTTCTCCTCCCAGGATGAGGTCCCTTTCTACCACCCCTTTGTGCGCGGCATAGCTCACCTTCACGAATGGAACGAGGAACAGGGCGAGGGCACAATATCCATCCATTTCTGGGATTTCGAGAGCAGTGATGCTTGGGAGGCCGAGCGCGCGAAGCTCCCCAAAATCGCGCACAACCTCCTCCTGCAGCTCCACAAACATGGTCGGGGCGCCACCGAGGGCTACGTGAAGCGCGTGACCCACGACGCGGTTGTGCCGCAGAAGCGCCTGCAGGACACGCAGACGGCTCTGAAGACCAAGTATGCCAGGTACCTGCTCGACTCGTGGGCCGAGCAGACGGATCCGAAGAAGCACGTTTTTGAAGATATCTGTATCGCAGCCTTCCTCATCGAGCTGTGGAAGGATATGTACAAGGACGGACCCTTCCCAGGTTTCGTCGATATTGGATGTGGGAATGGCCTGTTGGTCTACATCTTAAGGAAGGAGGGGTACCCCGGTTGGGGATTCGACGCCAGGGCGAGGAAGTCTTGGTCTCTGTACAACACGCCGAGGCCCGGTGCAGAGCCGTCGGCCTCGGAAGAGGCCGGCGACTCGCTGCAGGCCCGTATCTTACTTCCGTCGCTCGTGTCATCCATGAAACAAGCTCAGCTTCCGGCCCCGGACATGATACATGACGGCGTGTTTCCCAGGGGAACGTTCATCATCTCCAACCATGCAGACGAGCTGACGCCATGGACGCCTATCCTCGCGGCCCGCTCCCAGTGCCCGTTCATCATGATACCCTGCTGCAGTCATAACCTCACAGGAGCCAGATTCAGAGCGCCGCGTCCGAAGGACGCGTCCAAGGGGGCTTCTACATACGCTAGCCTTGTAGCCTGGGTGTCTCAGCTAGCGATGGAGTGCGGGTTTGACGCGGAGACGGAGATGCTCCGCATCCCAAGCACAAGGAACACGGCGGTGATAGGCAGGAAGTGGACCGGGCCGGTCGATCTCGAGGCCGTCATAGCCAAGTACGGGGGAACGGACGGGTATTATGACAATGTGTCGAAGCTTTTAGAAGGCGCCCCGAGAGGCCATTAAAGGGTTTTTTTTTTTTCCATGATTCTATATCACAGGTTCAAGTGGGCTGCGGTTAACCCTACCGCCCATAGGAAGTCCATTTCCTTCTCGTATCGAATCTGACATCTCTCTCCCCCTCTCTGTCTCTCCTAGTCTACGTCAGGCACGGGCAGGTGATCCACAAGCTTCAGGTTCATGCCCAACTTCTTGATGGCCTCGAGCGCATTCTCGTCGCGCAGCCTCTCCGTCTCTTCCTTGGTCACGAGCACGAAGTCCTGCTCCAGCAGCAGGATATCCTTGGGTACGCCGTACTTCTTCGCCTTCTCCTCATCTACCTTGCCCAGGTCGACAACAAGACTCTTCTTCACGCCGAAGACGGCGTCGGAGGTCTCGTACGGGTCGCCTCGCATGTAGAGAGCCCTTGAGAGATAAACTACGTTAGTCTGCGGGGACAGTTCATTCCTTTTTTCTTTTTCTTTTTCTTTTTTTGGCGGGGGGGAGGGAAGGGCCGGGGTTTCGAAGGGGCGACAACTAACGTGATCAAGTGATCCCAACCTAGAAAAATTAAATACTAAATCTGGTCATAAGATTGTGGAAACCATTTTCTCAAAGGTTAAGAAACAATTATATTCAT
>JAXQGT010000247.1:0-14315 GCA_037040375.1 Basipetospora sp. M8501
GTCACATGCTGGACCTGCAGAAGGGCGCATTTCTGAAGCGGTGGCGCGCGGCCGTGATGTACCTCATCGGCCCGGCGGGTCTGAAGCAGGTCCTCCCCATGCAGGAGGCCACGGCCGCCGGTCTGGTCCGCAACCTGCTGGACAGCGCCGACGACCCGAGCGAGTCGCCGCAACACCTCAAGCACTGGGCGCTCGCGACACCGCTGCTCGTTATCGCGGGCCAGCGGCTCGAGGACCGCGGCGCGGCTTTCGCCGACCGCTTCTTCATGGGGCAGCACAAGTGGCTGGAGCTCCTGGAACCGGGCAACGCCCCGCCCGTGGACTTTGTTCCGTTTCTGCGCTGGGTGCCCGAGGTATTTGCGAGCTGGAAGACGGATGCGCGTTTCGTGAGGGACTACATGGTTGAGGAATACGCGAGCTATCTTCGGAGCGCAAAGGAGTTGCTGATGTCCAAGGACGGTAGCAGTCAAAAGATGAAGGGCGAGTTTCGCTGCCTCTTGACGAAGATCCTGGAAGACCAGGCAGACGAGAAGGCGCGTGGTGGGGAGGAGGAGGCGTTTACGGACGACGATATCGCGTACTTGGGTGGTGGGCTCCTCGATGCGGCTGTCGACACGACTTGGGCATCGCTGAACAGTCTGGTCATGTACCTGGCTATGAATCCCGATGTTCAGGCCAAGGCCATCGCTGAGGTTGACATGTTGAGCCCGGACAAGCCGCCCAGTGGCGAGTTGATTGGGAAGTTGCCGTATATCCGTGCATGTATCTTTGAGGTGAGTGCATCATGGCAAGATCCCGCTTCCGTTACGAAATATCTGCCGAGATGAGGTGAAGACACTAACAGTAGGTTTATATAGGTCTTCCGCTTACGCCCTCCGGCACCCAACGGTCTCCCCCACGTGCTCTCGCGCGACGACGAGTTCATGGGCTACAGGATCCCCAAGGGCACGGCCGTCCTCGCCAACGTCTGGGGCATCCAGCGCAACCCGGCCGACTACGAGCGCCCAGAGGACTTTTGGCCAGAGCGCTTCATAGAGAATTCCCACGGTCTCAAGCCCGGGGCCGCGGCCTTGGAGGGCCGGCGGGTCACGTATACTTTTGGCGCGGGCAGGAGGGCCTGCCCGGGCGAGCAGTTTGCGATCAACTCATTGATCCTGGCGGCCGCGAAGTTGCTCTGGGCGTTCGAAATCGTGGCGCCCCGGCCGATTGACACTTCGGTGGAGAAAGGCTTCTGTACTGGGCTGGTGCTGTCTCCTCTACCGTTTGAGGTTGAGTTCGTGCTGAGGGGTGAGCACAAGAGGGACAGTATTGTGCTGGATCACGAGCTATCCAAGGAGGTGCTGGAACGGCTTGGGATTTGAGCTTGTTTTTGAATTGGTTTTGGGAGACGCTCGTCTGTAACAGAGAAAACTGCTGTCTTATACTGGTTGCTTGCGAGTGATTTTATTGCAATACACCATGAGGATCTTAAAACTTGACGGGTTGGTGTAGAATAATAAACTCGAGGTGAGTAAAGACGATAGTGATACAGATATGACTTGAGTTTACATGTGAAAGTATGAACTAGTTGGTTGTCTCGACCAACCCCGGAATGAATTGGTCGCGACTTTGTTGACAATTCAAGTCATGCAACTATAGGCGCAACACTCAACATCGAACTCGTTCAAGCTCAGGCACCCTCAACTTCCTCATGCTGACATTGAAACCCCAGTATCAATAACTCTCTGGATTGGGTCGCTCGGCCCACAAGGCGGGTTATGGATGCACGACCTCAGAGGACCCGTGAGTCTAAGATATGTAGTCTAGAGCTGGACAGGAACCAACTCCATGGGCCAATTGCCACGTCTCAAGGCTCTCTTTACAGAAACGCGTATCCACACGGGTTTCGAAAACAGCATGAGGGGTTATACGACTGATCATGTTGAAAACCGTTTAAAATACGCACATCGGATACTAGCCGATTATTTCTTCTCCAGGTACGCCTTCCACCCAATCTCTCCCAACCGCGCCGCCTTGGCCACAACCTCATCGCTCATCTCCCGCATATACCCCTCCATCGCCTGCCTATACTTCACATCCCCCGTCCCGAGGATCCGTACCGCCAGCATGCCCGCGTTCGTCGAGTTATTGATCCCGACGGTGGCGACGGGGCACCCGCGCGGCATCTGCACGATGCTCAACAGGCTGTCCTGCCCGTCGAGGTGCGTCGCCTTGACGGGCACCCCGATGACAGGGATGGGCGTCTCGGAAGCGAGCATACCCGGGAGTGCGGCCGCGCCGCCCGCCGCGGCAATGAGCACGCGGATGCCCCGCGCGGCGGCCGACGTGGCGAGCTCGCTCATGGTGTGCGGGGTGCGGTGGGCCGAGGTGATGGTGAAGTCGTAGGGGACGCGGAAGCGCTCGAGGACCTCGAAGGCCCCGCGGAGGACGTGCAGGTCGGAGTCGGAGCCCATCGTCACGACGACCAGGGGGTTGGCGGTGTCGCGCGAGGAGGAGGGGGAGGATCTGGTGCCCACAGCGGGGGTGGATTTCGCGGCTTCGGGGCGGAGCTGGGCGGAGTTGGCGTTGAGGCGGTCTTGTCGGATCTTGTCAACTTCTTTGATGAGGGGAGCCGCGAGGTGTTCGAGGTTGGTGTCGGGAGAGTAGGAGGTGACGGTGATGTGGCCGATCTTGCGGCCGGGCTTGGACTGCTTGCCGTAGAGGTGTAGGAAGACGTCCATATCCTCGTGGTACAGAGACTCGCTGAGGGAAACGAGGGGATCATGCGAGTCCTCCTTTGCGCCGCCCAGGATGTTGAGCATGATGGCCCCAGAAACCCGCGGCTGAAGCTTGAGGGACGGCGGGACGATGTCCAGGATAGAGTAAAGCTGAGCTTTGTACTGGGACATGTACGGTATGGCTTCGATCGTGTAATGGCCCGAGTTGTGACTGGGGTCTTAGGTCAGTAAACTGGCCGATGCAGATGCGACGGTTTCAAGGCAATGGGAGGCTTACGGCCTGGGGGCGACTTCGTTGATCACAAAAGTATCTGCGAGAATGTAAGCGGCCGATTTAATGGTTGAAACTCGTGAGACTCACTATCGCGGAGAAGGAACATCTCAACGGCAAAGACACCCCTGCCTTTCAGTGTCCGAACCACGTTGGAAGCTACCTCCCTCGCCACTTCGCACACGTCGGCAGGTACACCACGCGGAGGATAGAAGACTTTGGTGCACACGCTATCCTCGTGAATGGTCTCGACGGCCGGGTAAGCGTATACACCCTTCAGGGCTCCAACCTCATTCTCGGTCCTCATGACCATGACGGCCAGCTCCTTCTCGTACGGCACGAAGTTCTCCGCGTACAGAGACAGCTTGCCCATAACCTGGACAGCTTCGGCAAAATCCCCCGGTCCGTCGACCTTGAAGTTGCCGCGGCCGTCATACGACCCCTTGCGCGCCTTGAGCATGTAGGGGAAGCCAAACACCCTGCCAGCCTCCTGCAGCGAGGCCTGCATCCCCTCTCCGGACTCGATGACCATCTGCGGCGCGACGGGCTGGTCCGCCTTGCGGAAGTGTTCCTTCTGCAGGTACTTGTCCTGGATCAGGCGGAGCGTCTCCCACGAGGGGTGGACGGGCACCTTGCGCTTCTGGCCCCCGCCCACATCGACGCCCACGGTGGCAATCTCCTCGAGGACCTCTGTGTTGATGTGCTCGATCTCGACGGTGAGCACGTCGCACCGCCTAGCGAGCTCGCGGACCTTTTCCGGGTCCTTGAACGAGCCAGTGACGTGCTTGTCGCTCTGGTTGATCTGGCGCGTGGGGCAGTTGGCTTCGTCGAGGACGGCGAGCTCGATGCCCAGAAGGCCGGCTTGCTCCTGGAGCATGCGACCTAGCTGGCCGCCGCCTAATATGCCGATTACGGGCTTCTTGGCCATGATTGTGGTGACTTGAGGGACTGGAAAGTCGGATGAATGAATACGTGGAAAAATCAATGATGTTTGCGATGTTTAAAAAGCGACCTAGAGTACAATCGAATCCAAGTGGTGGGGCAGAATGGGTGGCTTCTGATTGGCTAACAGGTCATTGAGGTATCAATGCACAGTAACAGTGTACCCCTACAGTATTAGATTCAACGAAGCCCCAGCTTAATCATCATTAAGCGCTTAGTCATGGTTGCGCTATCAAGTTGCAATTTTTCTCCAACATTCCAGTGTCGCTTTTCCACTCTCGTCACGGTACTCTAGTGTCATCTCTGCGCTTGCCCACCCTGGTAATTATGCACCTCTAAACCAGGCTCATAACCCGGAGGCGGCGCTTGGCTGGCAGCTTGCTGAGGGTACATCCCGTGCTGGGACATCGGTTGTTGTTGAGGGTACATTCCCTGCTGCTGTGGCGGGAACTGGCCTACCGGACTTACTACATACCCTGTCGGAGATGGACCGGCCGGAGCCATGGCTTGGAACTTCGGATCTGACCCTATACTCATGTGGCCCTGGGCCGGGGAAGACCAGTAGCTTCCGATCTCGCTCTGGGCCGCTGGGCTTTGGGGGGCGATTGATGCGCGTTTCCCTGACTGGCCGGGCCCCGCCGCTACCATGCCATCGCTCGCCACGGCCGACGCAGCAGTTTCCCGCTTCTGCCTCGACTTGCCCCTGCGAATGAAGAAAAGTGCAGCGACGACGATGAACCCCACGACAGCGACCCCACCCACCGTTCCGCCGACGATGGCACCGACGTTGTCCTCCCGCGGCTGCGGAGGCGGCCCGGTTGGAGTCGAGGGTGGAGTAGTCTCCGGCTCTGGCGGCCCTACGGGCGGAGCAAAAGTGATACTGCTGCCTCCCCCAATAACACTTGTCGTGCCGCTCTGGATCACGGTAATAGTACCGTCCTCAACCACAAAGGTCATCGTTTCAAAAGGGTCATCGAGAATCCAGCCGTCGTATGTGAAGTCCACGCTCGCAGCTGACCGAGGTCGGACATCGACGCAGTCGTAGGCGGTAATGCCCTCCGGGTACGCAAGCGTCCTACAGAAAGGAGCATCCTTTCCGCTGATGCGTAAAATCCATTAGTATGTGAGCGGACTTTTGCTGTGATTTGGCGGAAAACTGGCCGGGCCCAGGGGGGTGGTGGAGGCAGGAGGAGCACTTACCACTTCAGCATGAACTCATTGGCACGGCAAAGGTCGTCGCATATGGCGGGATCCTCCGCCTCTACCTCATCCACACAGTCCAGGTATGACTCGCACTCGAGGACATCGCAGCACATCTGGAACCCAGGTTCCGGCACGAAGGCGCACGTCTTGAACCCGTCGCAAGCCAGTGGCGCGCCGGGGAACCCCGAGAGGAACCCGCACGTCTTGTCCTCGGCCTCATACAGGACATAGGAAGTGTCGGCTGACGCCTGGCGCCGGACGAGTTCGTGAATGCCGACTCCGGCGGTCGGAAGGGGCCCCGGCGCGGCTGTTACCTGGGCCCTGTCGGTTCTCTTAGCCGAATTGGCGAGGAGGGCGCCCTCGACTGTGGAGGCAAGGAGGGTGAGGCCGATAGCGGCCACTGAGCGGGGGTTTCTCAACATCTTGCGGCGGTCGGGCCTTGATGGCTCGTGTTGGGCAAATCGGCGGTGCTTCTCTGCTTTTCCTGTAGCAGGGTGTCCAATGGCGCTTCAACACTCGTTTTGAATCGTAAATGTGCTCGATCTTTGAAGAGTCGGTCGCATCTAGGGATTTACGAAATTATGAAGCGGAGTCAACGTGAACCCAGGGCACATATATGCGGAGCAGATCCCCCCACCGGGTTTACCACCAGGCTGGGCTGAACGAACCTTGCATCGGCACATTTCAAAGCTCTTTGAAAGAATTACCCATACTGGCAATATTGACATGCACCACTCCACTGGATTTGATGTGCCATGTATGACCTGTGAGTTGTCATGCCGGGTTGATGTACCATCACAAACTATCGACGCCCAAGTCCTTGGCCACGATGGCAAGTGGAGCCAAGCCATGGTGGCGCGCTACGCTGCAGGGTATATTGCAGCGGCAAAAGTTTCGGTGATGTAAAGCTGCCGAAGTTTGATACTACAAGTCGTGCCAACCACCTGGTTCGTCTCTCCATGTGTGTGAACGTAACCCAATCAGAAGCATCCCCACACCATCTAGGGCAATGGGCGTCGTCTACATGTAAGGATACAGAGTTGGTCACCTAGGCAATCAACCAACCAACCCTTCCAGACGGCGAAAAAGATTCGCTAGGATCCGTGCAAGTCCGTAAACTGACCATCAATCATCTTCGATACAAAGACGAGGTCAAGACCCTAAATATACCGTCAGGAAAGCGTAGGTCCAGTGTATGCCCTTCATTTCCCGGTTCACAGATAGGGCTTCGACCCATGAGTGGGAATCGAGAACCTACTAGGCAATACTATTAGAATGCAGAGCACTAAGTATCGGGTCTGTTATCCATAGGAATTGCCAGCATAGCATGGCATCCTTCTCTGTACGTTCTAGAAATCCTACGAGGAGATAAAACTATCCGGCACGAGGATTGGTGGGTAGTTGGGTACGAATATCAGGCTTCGAACTACATGTAGTGATAAAGACATTTCCAAGTTCCATCAATAGATGTTGTTATACAATTACATCAGTGTCCTCTCTTAGGCAGCGGCACATTTCTCTCGAATCCGCCAGCGAGCTCCCGCCAAACCGCCACCGCAAGCAAGGAATTACCTCATGGACTTGCCGCACAACCAGAAATGTCCGTTAGGCGGGACGGGCACTCGACAGGCCTGTAAACAGCCTCCCACCCATTGATATCTCCACCAGCCCAGTTGAACCTCCAGTAACATCCTCCCTGTAGATTCTCGGGGAGTTGGTCACACTGCGGTCCCTGCGGGATACCGCCGAAGGGGTTGCCCCTGTACATAAGACGGTGTAAGTTAACTTAATCCTATGCCAGGAGGCTCCCTCGGTGTCAAGTGCTAAGAGGGGGCAAGTTGGGGAGGCAATCAAGTTGATGTGATAATTACAGCTGTGGTCCACTTACCAGTCATAATCCGACCCGTACTGGTTCGCACAGGCGTTCCCAACGGGGCCCAGCCCCCCACCCGGTGTCAGCAGGATGAGATCGTCCGCGACGATATCTCCGCCAGCGCCGCCGGGGTACACCACCTGAACGATCATCTTCTTCTGGTTATCTCCGCCGGCCCCTGTGAGCCACTCGAGCTCGTAGCACCGGCAGCAGTTCGCATTGTCGCCGGTGATATCCCCGCCGACCTGGATCGCGAAGCCGTACGAGAGCTCCTCGGACACGGGCACGGGGAGGTAGTCGTCGCAGAGGAAGCCGCTGTCGGTGGAGGCGCCCTCGCACGTGCTCTGGGAGGTGCGGCCGGCTTCACTGGCAAGGAGGTTGTTACGTGCGTCGCAGACGGCAACCGCGCCTCTACAATGTTTTCAAGACTGTGATTAATGGCTAATGTTTTGGTGCGTGGAGGGCTAGGAGCGGGACAGCTCGAACCTTGTGGCAAGGATGTTTGTATCGAAGACTGTGGCGCAGGTCGGTTTGCAGCTAGAGACTGCTTAGTCTCCCATGCTCCATGGGTGTGTTTCATACCGTTTCCAGGTGTGAATGGGGGGGTGGAGGGGAGGCGTACCAGTTCCAGCCCGTGTAAGTCCTGGCTACCTTCGACTGAGAAGCCGCAAAGCCAACGAAGGACGCGGACGCGACAATCAGATGTTTGAAACCCATTTTAACGCGGAGGCTGCCTGAAGGGCTCCAATGGTGCGAATAGAGGTGGAATTCTAAGCTTCAGGGACGGCGGAAAAGCACAGGTATCCAAGATGGATAGAGAGGAGTGGGGACAAGAGATCCCAAATATATAGGCAGAGCAACGCGCTGTAAGGCCATCCCTCCCGTTTCCTCTTTCTGTTTCCTAAAATACACCGGTGTTGCTTGGTGGCTGACCGTGATGGTGCAGTCGCCCAGAGAGATTCGCCGCCTTCATCACGTACAGGCCCGGCTAGGTACCTATGAGCATCCTATTGGGTGGACCAGACGTCCTGCACATGCGGGTGCTATCTTAGGGTTATTGGAGCCATAGCTGTCAGGACATCGAGAGCCATTGACCGGGATAATACGCGACCATATTAAGTTGCGTGACTGGTGGTGATATCGTGGAAATACCCGTATTTAACCACGGTAAGCAATATTCCCAGTAAACCTTAACAGGTCCCGTCACCCTCAGTAACTACAGGTATCAGTAACTCCAGGCGCAACGCGACATTGACGGTGTACATGCTCCGGCTAGCGGTTGTGCGTGGGCCGGGCCATTTGGTGATAGAGTCCCCGCTTGTCTATGTGTCGGCATGCATTACTTTAACCCGAAACATTGGTGGAAGGTCTGATTTGAGGTGTCTAGCCTCGAAGCTATCAGACGATAGTAAAAACCACTAGGTAATGGTATCAAAGATTTCTCTACCCGCTCCATGATGTAGAAATCGGTATAGATGACTCAGGATATACTGGAGATGCCCAGGACAACGAAGTAAGAGCCGTCTACGCGTTCCGCTCACAACCAAGAAACAGTCCCTGGTTATAAAGCCAAGACGTTCGTGACCCGTTTATAGCGGCGGTTAACTGACGTGCGTTATATTAGCCCAGACACGTTGGCGTGATCCCACCGAGCCCGCCGGAGCTCCCGGCACTGATGGTGACAATCCCAGGCGGCCGGGAGATGCACGCACGTCAATGCGCAAGGAGGGAAAAGAATTCGGGATGCAACCCCAAGATCACCTCCCGGTTAATCTCCTTGAAAGGGAGGGGAAGGAACCTTGCGGCCCTGTAGGACAGCATGATTAACGCATGCGCGCCTCGGTTTCCTGGGTGGGACACTCTATCAGGCGGGGGCAGACGATGAGCTGCCAAGCATCAAATACATTCATAACCCCGTCGAACAGAGTGAGCTATGAGAGAGTCCATCTGCGGAGGAAAGACAGGTTTTCCAGGGCCTTCGGAATAATGAGAGCGGCGGGTTACCCGTCCCGCCTCCTGTGTGCCGTCCGCTGAGCCTGTCACGGACGGCACTGGTTTCTCTCCCGTACTGTCGATTTCGTGCCTTTGTGATCCTCCTCGGGATGGATCGTTTGGTTGACGGAGAGAAAGATAAAACAGACCCACCCCTTCCCGGAGAATTTCGTCAATACGTTGCGGTTACAGGCATACCCGGGTCGTTCGCATGCAATACAGCCCACACATGGCCCAGAGCGGGTCTCGTAGCCATGGGGTGGATGGTGTATTACTCTCCCGTGCCGTAGACTAATTTGATAGGAACGCAAACCTGACGGAAGTATGTTGATTTCGTTTTGCCTGATATTTGATGCTATTGCCGAAAAGAGCAAGGCGATATCGAGCTACCTTCACAAGTCTCTCCCATGCTCCCAGAATAGCACTCGTGCTGGTCCCCAGCCCGAAAGTGTAGGGTGGTCTGTTGTATCTCTTGAATATGGGAGGCGGCCTAAATAGGTTGAGGCCTAAAGCAATAAACTAGCCGAAGGCCATGGTTATTACCCAATAGTATGGTACTGGGAGGCTTCACACTACTTTTGTCCAGCAGGGTTTCCAGTTGGAATTTATCCGAGAGGATCAATATTCATCCTATCTCGAACCCCCTCCTGCTCAGCTCATTGCTCAGCCCGCTCCTCGAATTTGTCCGGCGTAGGGGAGTAGAGATGTAAGTGAAGTACCGGTGTAGGAGCGGAGCTAAGTTTCCCATTTTTTGATAAGTCACATCACCCAAGCCCGCTCCAATAGCTCGGTCTCCTCCTCCAGGCACAAGTGGTCTACGACCGAATAAATTGGGAAGCATCATGGTGTTGGATGTTTCCTCCACGGAGTATACTCTCGGAACACCCCGTGGAAGCAGGCATACCCCGAACAGCCTAAGTACCAACGAAAAGGAGCGGTAAACCGGTATTAGGCCTACTGTAAATCAACTACATGTACTCATAAGTGCAATCCGTTGCCATGAGCCAACAAAGACAACACACCATCTCTGGGTATATTCACTCTTTGCCACCCCTCTTCTCCTTCTTTTCCGGTACTGAATGCAGGTCCCACTCGGAACGTCACATTAAACGCACACCCTCTTCTGTTCAGACCATGAGCGCCGCAATGACACTCGCGGCGCCGAGCGCACCGGCAAGGTAGGCCTTCACCGAGGCGCCAGCGCCCTCGTCGCCGTCCCCACTGTCTCTGTCACTCGAGTCGTCGTTATTGTCGTTATCGTCGTCGGGATCGGAGTCTGCGTCGGCTACGACGCCGCCGAAGGGTCTCGGAGGAGCGACGGCGGTGCTAATGCCGGAGGCGTCGTCGCGGTAGTTCGCGAGATTTTCTTCGTCGTCGATGTTAACGCCGCCGATCATGCCTTCGGCGCACTCGCGGCCCTTTGATGTGTCCGGTGTTAGCAGGAAAACATAGGGTGATTCTGAAGGCGGGGCCGGGAGCTAGGAGGGGGTGGGTCGTTACCTGAGTCGAGTAGAAGACCATGGGCTCGGTGTCGTTAATCCTCACGCGGAAGACCTTGTCCTGCAAGTGGGGTGCACGTCAGTCACTCGGACCATCCTTGGTTTGATCGAAAGAAAGATCGCGGCGGGAATTAAAAAAGAAGCCATACGCTCGTCCCAGAGTCGACGTCGAAATAACCGGAGAAGAAGCCCCCCTCGTTAGCGGGCACGCATGGCCCATTCACAGTCTCTTCGAAGGAGCCCATGGCTACGCTGTGGTTCCTGCCCTCAAAGTGGAACTCTAGAATGTCGCCCTCCTCGGCCTCCACTGTGTCGGGGTCGAACTTGTTGTCGCTCGTTGCCGTGATCTTGATAGTCTCAGCCAGGGCCGGGACGGCGGCCGCGAGGGCGAGGACAGCAGGGAGGTAGCGCATCTTCGGGCTTTAGACGGATTGAGTCGTCGTTCTGGGAGGTTTGTCGGATTCGGATTCGTTCAATTTCGTTTTTGGGGTAAATGTCGTCGAAATGGAGGCTCTCGGGGAGATATGACGCGCAATCGAGAGTTGGACGACTGGCAGGCCCCTCGAGTGTTTAATAGCTGACCGGCTGGCCCCAGTGAGGCTTGGGGCGTTGGCTGCCAGTCGCCTCATCATTGCCAGCGGACCGAGAATTGTGGTCCGTATTACGTCGGTCGGACCATTTCGTTGGCCAGGAGCTGGGCTGACGCACTGGCGGGGATTGTGTTGGTGATCCTCACACGCACGCCAAGAAGCTGAATACGAGGACGTGCACTTGTTTTTGGCTGGCAAACACGAGGTGTGGAGGGTGCCACGGCAGCGATGGATGCGATGTGGTGCCAGGTGCAGTGATTGAATGCAATACCCTGTGCGGCGGCTCTGCCAGAGTGAAGCCGAATCGGTATCCGACCGAAAGGACTTTGGGAGAATTTGTGCCCGATGAGATATCGATGGGTACATGTACTGGCAGAATGGAGCTGAGGCGAGGCACGTGGGTTCGATAACTGTCGGGTGCCTTGTGAGCTTTGCTGGCACCCACTGGGTGCAGTGGGCCTGGTCAACATGAACCTGATCAAACCAACATGAACACTTCAATTCGGGCGCTCCTTTGGTCAATCAGCACGCCAGGCTCAATGGAATCGCACTGCCATTGTGTTTGCGAGGCTTACTGAATCTACCTCCCCGAAATTTCAAGAAGAATCCCCGGTTCATACAGGAACCTTTCGTAGCATCCACCACTGCCGGCGGCGATGGGGCAATGACGTAGTGCGGAATCCTGCACCTGTGCAGCCATTGATCTTCGTTCCTCTTCACGTGAAATGCACGACGATCCAATATATGTGGTGCATGGAGGAGTTATTACCCGGCCGTCGCAGTGTCGTAGAAAAACTCTGGGCGTCCCAGAAAATCGCTGCATCTAGAGAGCTCCGGGTGAATCCAGCCGTTTCAACAAAATGGAGCTGCTACCTGTCTTCTTCTCCGCGCACGAAATTCGTTGCGGACAATGGAGTAGCTGACTTCCGCATGCGGACGACGAAAAGAGCACGGTGAACGCGAGCCCTGAAAATCTCACTCAATGGCTGTGTCACGATCCTTATCGCGCCTCGCGCTTTCACTGGTGTCGCTCACAGCCGTCCTTGAGCAGGCCGTCGCGCACACGAATGGCGCCGACACGCTGCTGGCAGGCTTCTGCCGCTGGGGCCGTGAGGGCCCTCTCCTCCCGACCGAGGACGGGCAGAGCTGCCCCCTGACCGTCGACGACGAGACGGCCTTCGAGCGGGGCCACCACATGCCCTGGAAATTCCACCCGACATGCGCCTACCCGTCCTACGAGGACCAGCGGCTGTCCAAGTACTGCCTGTACACGTACCACTCGCTGCACGGCGGGCCCGCTGTCTCGCTCATCACCACGCCCGAGACGGCCGCCGAGGCCGTCGCCCTGCTGCACGATCCGAACCCGCAGTGGTACCGCTGGACGCCGTCGCTCGAGGACGACGCCGCCGCGGGGAACCCGCCGTACGAGGTGAGGGACGTGCCGGGGAAGGGCAAGGGCGCGGTGGCGACGCGGGTGATTCGCAAGGGCGAGGTGATTATCAGCGAGCCAGCGACCATTATCGGCATGATCACCGCGCCCGCGGGCATCATGCGCGAGCACAGGAGGTTGCTGGCGGAGAAGGCGTACCACCAGCTGGACGAGCAGCAGCAGCAGGACATCGCCGCCCTGGCTAGCCAGACGGGAAGGCCCTCCGTGGAGGATATCATGAACACCAACGCGTTTACTATCGTGCTTGCAGGGCATCAGAAGCACAGGGGGCTCTTCCCCAGGATATCGGTATGTTCCAGGCTGCGTAGATCTTCGTGAGAAGAGCGTGTGTGTGAGAGAAACGGCTGCTAAATTAAAGACATTTCAAAAGAGGATCAACCACGACTGCAGGCCAAGGTGAGTGCTGGCTCCTCCCCCCAGCCCAATGCGAGTACTGGTTACTGAGCCATCCACTACTAGCGTTATCCCTCGATACTCCCGGCGTAGACTTACAATGGAGGCGGTGGCGTACCGGGACATCCAACCAGGCGAAGAGCTAAGTGTCTCCTGTGAGTTCACCCTGGACCAACCTTCGCCCCCCTCCCTCAAACTACCGGTTTCATTTGCTCACACAGCCTGTCATGTCTCTCCAGACGCGCCAGTAAACATCGGCACCGACGCGCGGCGTCATATGCTCCTCAACAACTGGGGCTTCAACTGCACCTGCAAGCTCTGCACGACCCCGGAGCTCAGCGTTGTCTCCGACCACAACCGCCAGCGCATCCAGGACCTCATCACGGAGATGGAGAAGCCCGAGCACTGGACCGCCGAAGGGCTGGGGGCCATCCACGACGAGATGATGCGGCTCATCGAGGCCGAGGGCATGCTCATGCAGGTCGGCGACTTCTACGGCATGCTAGCCCGCATGTACCAGAATGCAGGGCTGCCAGAGCGGGGTGTCGAGTATGCGCGGCTTGCGGTGGAGAATCTGAAGGAGTACATCGGCGAGGATAGCGAGCAAGTAGCGCGGGCACAGATTTTCTTGAAGAAGGCAATCGAAATGGTGCAGGCGGCGGAGGGCGCCGCGTAAAGGAATCCGTAGAACACTTTTTCTTCTTTTCTTTCCTTTGGTCCTGCATGAATAGATCAATGGCGTAGAGCCGGAGGAGAGTGGACCTCGGAACCCGTCGTTGAGCGTGAAGCGTGCCCCGGACATGTACGTGAACCCGCTACAGCGTCAATACGTTCCCCTCGTTGGCGATTCTTTTCTAGCTCCGCCCAGACATACTGCGGATGAATAGCGCCGAAAGCCGTATATTTGGTGGGCGCTTCAAACGACCTGACGTTTCTCCATCCTCTCTTCATCGCCCTCAACTTTCTACTTCTTTTGCGCTTAGGACCTTAAAACACCTGCAACGCGAATCCTCGGGGTTGGGCGCACCCCATTCGCACTTCCAATGCCACGCTGGACTCTGGAGGGACGGGACGGGAAACGCTGAGATGGATGTCAAATCCTGCAGGAACCACCTCCCAAGTCGTCTGGACGTGAATACCGCGCGCCGGTTTGCTGAGAGAGCGAGGAGCAGTGTCACCGATGACTCGCGAGACGTGTCTGGATGCTCCCTCAGAGCCTGCAAGGAATAATTGAAGCAGCGGGTGTACTGGGCTCCCAACTTGTCACGATGCGGTAGACGCTTTTCAATTATTTTGGATATTTCAATTTTAACAGGCAGCACTATCCGACACAGAGAAGAAAAAATTTATTGAAAAAAAACGAAAAAATATACGTGCAGCCCTCA
>JAXQGT010000248.1:0-13803 GCA_037040375.1 Basipetospora sp. M8501
AGTGGAGTCCGGAGTTGATTGAGAGTCACATGTATTTCTGTCCTTTCCTTCCCCAACTTTCTTCCTCGTTTCTAGTTTGGACGCAAGGTCTTAATCGGGTGTCTTTCGCTTTTATTCCTCGTGTGGACGGTACTGGAGTCGGATGGCGCTTAAAGGGTATTTTCCTTTTCTCTGACGGACATAGGACGGATGGAGTCACCGACTTTGCCGGTCCCGAGAGTGCGGAGATAAAAATAGATGAGCAGGGTATATCCAAAGGGTAGTGCTAATGGCGAAATTGTCAACAATGGACTTTCTCGTTTCTTTAATACTACGACCGAAGGTATTATGTCGAGAGAATCCCTTCTAGTACATGTATGCAGAGTAGCAAGCGATGCGTTGCCTCTCGTTGAAGATGTCCATTCTGCTGATCCCCCCCGTGTTGGTTTATCCGCACAAATTGACGTTTGTCGCTCAAGCACTTCTGTCGCCCGTCCCAACGTGGAACAGTCCTCTCTCCCTACATGTACTCATTGCTCACGAGTCAGTTACTGAACCTGAGAGTAAACCTAGCCCCCGCAATGGTCTTAATTCTGGACTCTTTAGAGAGTTCGGCTCCACAGTCCCAAGTGGGAAACAACCCCTATTGCCGATTTCCGCCAAGGGTTGTTATCCGCAACTAATGGCAATAGACCCGGAACTAGCCCATCACAGCGGGTTCTTGAACAAGTCCGAGATAAAGGGTCGATTATTATCTTACGCCAGATGTTAACACTGAGGTGTATAAGATGAAACAATTGGAGGGCGCAAAGTTGCATACGCTCTCGGAAGCATCTTGCCTGTGTATCGAATTACTACTTCACGGTTCTTACGGCTCGAAACACCGAGATATCGGATTACATAGTGGCAGAAGCAGCCGGGAAGCGCAGAAACCAACCAAGGAACAATGTAATCATAAAGTTGATATACTGTCCAGTTGCTTCGTTTAGTCTTCCAGATCTGTTGAGACGTGGACATAGGTCGCGCGTCCGGTTCTAGCGTATGGTAATGGTGTGGGGGCTTTTCCAGCAGATTGCATCATATGTAGCTGTAAATGGAGTATGATACACATTCTCTTCTGCAACAAATGCACTGGGGAGCATTAGTGAACCCTTTGAATATCTTTCTCGTGTCGAACACTCGGAACAATGAGCATACAATCGCAGAGTGCGGTTCTTTGCTCGCTGTCGACTGTTGACCCTGCGAGTCACCTTCCCCATGAGGGCACCACTTGTGAGGGTCCATGCAGGATGTTTAAGGCTATGAAAGGGTAGCTGCTCGTCGCTCGTCTTCGACAACTAAGTCGCCTGTTTCTGCTTCCATACCCAGTTCAGCTGCCACGCGCATTGCGTATTCAAAGTTTGGGCGACTTCAACTGCATTTGTCACAACCTCACGGCCGTGACGCGGAGGGGTTTGGTGGCATGAAAAACTGAAGCCCGCATGGAAAGCTCTTATCAGAGGATTAATACTTTCATCTAGTCGAACAAACAGTGTGCTCTCTGCTGACGAATATGGTCCTTTTCATGAGATCAAACGGTTCGAAGGGCGAGAACCTGCTGGTTAATTATTGGTGGGCATCTTGTCTTTCCTCGAGTATCAGGACAAGGGGACGGTTGAATATTTTAGGTCGGAGATCAAGTCGGCATGGAAAATGAGCAGAGCAGTTAAGGAGGGCGTGATTGCTGAAACATGATACGATGAGGGTGAACACCATAGCCCTATCCAGAGCGAAGTCTGACTGTGTCTGGCGAGGTCAAAGGAGAACTCATGGGGCAGAGTAAAACAGTAAAACGCAAGAAGACATCAAAACTGGCAAAGCATGAAATTGCGTGAATTAAGCTTGGGGTCTGATGAGACGAACAGTGACTCTGTGCGCGGTGCCCCTGATGCCAAGCACTTAGGGTTGCGTCCGCACGGGTGCTCTACCGAACCTGACGTGAGAGACTGTGACCCTACCCTCGCTATGATTGATCCCACAGGCGAGTGGATTATTGGCGAGGAACACAACGTGCAGGCTCAAAAAAGCGGGGAAGTTGAACGCTGCGAACGAGCGGGAGGGATCGGAAGAATGGGAGGAATAGATTAATTACTGGGAGTAAATCCAGGTTATCGGTCTTCGGATAGATGCCGCAGCGGCACTTCTGCCCTTGTCGAGGGTGTTCACTTAAATGAATCTACAATAGGGTTTACCGCCCGGTGTGTGGAAGTTCGGAACTTGAAACACCACAGAACGCCATGTTTCTATCATCGCGCGACACGAATGTTTCGAGGTGTGAATACGAAGAGATCAAGCTGAGATGCGACGACTCCGAGCCTAGGAGTCTAATTTCAAATAGGACTTAGAGTGGTCGCAGAGTAGGTACATACACATTGACAGCGGGAAGAGAAGACGACAAAAATATCACAATGGCAGCCCAGTCAGTCAGCGACATGCGCCCATTCGCGTCATTCGCGTCAATACTGCAACGGCGGCCCATGATCACCCGCAGCCCGTCTCCCTCATTGAGGAAGGTCTGATCAATGTACTCGCACGAGTACTCAACCACACATCGTTCTCTGCTCCTCAGGGACAGCATGAGCAGATCCAGTGATGGCCGTCGAGGAGGGAAGTCTGGATCGGTGAACGGACCCCATGGTGATCTGCTGTTCACCGCCCCCTTAGCCCCCCAAATGCATCCAGTCCCAGGTCTAACCCCCTCGGATAGTCCGAATGCCGGCCTAGCGTCCCAATTCCCCAAGTGCCCAACCCAAGAATCCGAGATCCGCCAAGCGGCCCCCAACTAATCTTCCACTCCGCAGCGGGAATGATGCGATCGACTAGGAGTGGAAAGTCGATAACGGGGGCTTGGGTCGCCTTACCACACAGCCCCCCCATCCTTGCCCCTTTCTACAACGGGCTTAGTGAGTCTCGTTGCAGTTGGACCTCCCCTCCTCAAGACTCAGCTTAACCCCCGATGGACGACGCTCGAGCATGTTCTTATTCGTCTGAAATGTCGGTGCTAGTTCCGTCTCGGACTGGACGCTCTTGCTTTTCTTTTTTTAAAGCTGACTAGGAAAAGCCTCTTTCTCTTGGGAGACGGCACGTACGTCACGTTCCTCGCCAGCCGTCCTGGAACTATTGAATTCCTACATTGCCATCCCGCGCCAGGTATCATCGCATGCCAGGGCAGCACGAAAGACTTATTGAACAAAGAGCACAAGCCGTTGGTTTGCATGGGAGAAAGGCCACTCTGCTCTGTAGGCTTCTTTCTTGTGAGCAAGGTTCCAGGAACGGGGAGGCCGACCTCCTCGAGACACCCTTTCGAGGTCGGACCTCAGCTCTGACGTTGCAAGTCGAGCGCCAACACACTCTTCTCCTTAGGTATAAAGAACGCCACGATCCCCTCCCACTTTCCCTCACCTCAGTTTCTTGTTCCCCACTGACACGCACGGCCAGATCACTAAGACGGGTAAGTCACAACGACCCTCAAGACTCATTAAAAAAACCAATACTGTTGTTCATCACAACCGCCTTTAGCCCACCACCATGAAGCTCTCCGCCCTCACCTCCGCCCTCCTCCCCCTCCTCACCCTCGCCTCCCCCACATCTCTCTCCGCGCGCCAGGCGTCCCCGGTCCGCATCACCGCCATCACCGCCTCGGGCTCCGGCTGCCCCGCGGGCACCTTCGCCACCAACATCAACACCGCCGGCTCCCTCGCCACCATCGGCTTCAGCTCCTACCAGACCGCCGTGGGGCCCGGAACCTCGGGTTCCGACCGCGAGAAGCACTGCGAGCTCTTCCTCACCCTCGAGTACCCCGTCGGCTGCACCGCCGCCACCGTCACCACCAC
This sequence comes from Basipetospora sp. M8501, assembly GCA_037040375.1. Taxonomy (NCBI): domain Eukaryota; kingdom Fungi; phylum Ascomycota; class Sordariomycetes; order Microascales; genus Basipetospora; species Basipetospora sp. M8501. The sequence goes on from JAXQGT010000248.1 coordinate 3,852, forward strand.
GTACCACGGCTTCGCCGTCCTGCAGTCGGGCGTTACGGGCTCCGTCGCGTCCACGTACAACCTGAGCCCCGGACAGCTGACGGGCGGGAACCCGCCCGCCACGAGCCTGAGCGGGCCGCAGTTTGTGCAGGGGGACGTGTACGAGCGCAACGACGTCGCCACGGCGAAAGTCACCGTGCCGAGCGCGGCGCAGAAGAATGTGAGCTTTGTGGTTAGGAATAGGGTGCTCCTGCAGGCGTCGAGCTCGAGTCTGGAGGGGTTCCTCACGGCGGATGATGTGACCGTTGCCATCTCGGGCCAGGCGGCGTGTTAATCGCAGCAGGGGGGCGGATTTCTTTGTACCAATAGTATTCTTTTCTCTTTCCAAAATATTCATAATATTCATTATCTTCCATGTCAGAAGCTGTGAAATGGTCTCCCTCTTGTGTAGGCCCCATGCCGAAAAGCGTGCGCTCTCCCCCACATACCCAAGTTTAATATACAATCCTTCATAGAAAGATCCACTGCTCCTCCAACGACGCCAGTTCCGTTATCCAATCCCAATCAGCCCCCGCCCCCTCCTCCCCGCCACCAATAAGATCCTGCTTCGCCCAAAGTCTCGCCAGGACTACTGGCGCGTTCCCCGCATTCGCGCACAGCGTCGCGGCCCAGATCCGCCCAATCGTCCTTAGCACCCACGCCCTCTCCTCCGCGCGCGTGCACGCCGCGCCCGCGATGAAGGTCGGCCAGATGAGGCACCGCACCAGCTCATCGTCGGGGCCCAGGGCGTCGTACTCCGCGATCAGGGCGTCGATCCTACTAGTGGGGCGGTTGTGGCTGAGGGCGGGATGGTGAGGGTGGTGGTGGTCCCGCGTAGCGTTGTAGAGGATGCGCGCGGCGTAGATCTCGGCGGCGATCTTCCATATGCGGCCGATGTGCGCGAGGTTGTCTGTGGAAATGCGGGTTGACGACGACATTGCGCTCGGGTTAGTTGAATGCGCCTTGTTTATCCTGTCGCTGATGGTGGCGGACCACCGGTGGACGTCGAAGCCTTGGATCCGGCGCAATGATTCACGCAGGCAGTCCGTGTTGGGCGGGACGGGGCCCAGTTGCTCGCGGTGGCAGGTCATGAGGTCGATGGCGAGGAGTATGTCCGTGGGACACCCGACCGCCGTCATGTCGGGCCCTTCTCCTCTCGCGCTGATCATGGACAGGCGAGATTCTACCGACTTTGTCAGGACGCCCGGCCTAAGGAGTGTCGACCCAAAAGTATCGAACCTTTGGGGGGTTGCAAAGGGGGAGTATGTTAGCTACTAGAGCCCAACCTGGGATTTCACACCTCCCCTTTGGCCAGTGAAACGCTTCGAGTGGGTGTTCCTGACTCACAGGGTAAGTTCGTCCGTCAGACACCTCAAAAAGGACATATGCCCGGCATCATCGCTCCCCCCTACGCTCTGGTCAAGCAGCTTCTTCGCGCCCTCGACGTGCACGCTCCAGAACCCCGCCCCGCTCTCGCACAGCTCAAGCAGCGCGAGGACCATGACCGTCGCCAGCGTGGCGTCCCGGCTCTCCGTCGTCCCGGGATTCTGGAGCGCGGCAGATAGGTGCCTAAGGGAGTTGTGCTTCAGGTGGAGGTACTGCTTTAGGAGGTCGCCGCGGGATGGCGACGACGAGGGCAGCAGAGCGGAGGCGGCAGTGACGTCTTGGTGGCGGTGCATGGGGGAGAAGATGGGCGCTCCCGCGGTGCTGTGGGCCGAGTGGCACATGGCTACTGCTAGGACGGCGTTGGCGAGGGATGGAGAGGTGGCGACCATGGAGAGAGCGCGGCGGTACGGGTTCTCCATTGTGTCGACGAGGAAAACGACATGACACACGCGTTTAGCGACTAGCAAAACCAGTTAAGAAAAATGCGTCAGCAATGCTACAAGGTGGTCGAACTTTGGGTTAAGCAGGCTAACTGACAGTAATCAAGCAGGAACCGGGTATCGTGCCCTAGATCTTGAAGGCTGGGCTCTATAAGGGGTCTGTCCACGGCGTGGACTGGAATAGTAGACTCGCCCGGTCTCCCGGGAATGATGTAACCTGGCGAGATATCAGAATGAGCCCGCCAGTTGATGGCTCTCCGTGTCTCCTCCAACACAGATGTCGGCACCGCATTATGTTCGTGGGGCCGGTATCTTGAGGCCACGCCCGGGGCCCGAACAACCGCATCGCCGAAGCTGCAGTTCCGCAAGTGGCCCCGACTAGCCACGCCCCCCACCCACGCCAGGGGCCTAGTGTACGTGCACGCGACCCCGAGACTGCGACATTTTACGCAGTGCGGTGTGGTCCCGTCGCACTTGAGTCGCCGCCGGCGGCAGGGCCAGCACTTGGTGTCAGCCGGAGGCATTCAACCCGGTTGACACATTTAGAAAGGGAAATCCTGCAAAGAATCTAGAGAGGGTAGGAAAGCTCTCGTAGGTGGCGTTTCGAATAGCTTCGTCTGCTAAGAAGAGGGAGGCCAGTTAGGGGAAGCGACAGAGCGGGGCAGGACGGCCAGAATACGGAAATAAATGTGCGCAAAACAACATAGCGATTGTGGACCAGGAAACCATTGGAGCTGCAGACCACTAGATAAGCCCCTCTTGTCGTTCCTGGGACGATCTCAGGCCGCTTATCTTGCATATCAAGCCCCCTAATGGGCTGAATTTTGCGGCAGCTTATCAGTTCAGCTTAATTCCGGGGCATGAAGTGGTCTGTCCTACGCCAGGCATTTCGTTGAGACGAGTTGTTATTGGCCAGCTTATCAAGCCTTACTCGGAAGGGTTTAGCTTTGATCGGGTGTTTAAGAGAGGGTCACCCATCACAGAGTAGGGACTTATTTCATTTCTATCTGGCCTAGGTTTAGCAGAATTCGTGTGGACAGTTTCTGAAGGCCCCCTGCTATTATGAAGTACTTGCGATTAAGGTAGAAGGAGACTCCAAGAACAGATAAATGGAACAGTTAAGTATCTAAGAATATTGTTGCTATGAAAACCGGAACAGGGTTGAAACCGAGTTCATGCATAAACTCAATAGTATAACCCTAATCCTACTCACACGGGTAACTAACCAACATTTGTGCATTACCATGTGAGTTCGTTAAATCATTAACGACGTTCATCCCTTCTCAGTCTGACATCCCTATTTATGTTTGGGAATATACTCGTATGCATACGTTAGGCATCACTACCAGCCCGCCCGACGCGCAGATTTCTCGGTTCCAAAGTAATATTGTTTGCTTGCCAAGATGCAGCTGAATAGACAAAGTGAGGGGTACACCAGTCCGGTGCAGGCATGCAGAGCGCCACCACCACGGTTGGAGCCTACCAGGCTGAATCCTGGGGCTCGTCAGCCAGATTTCACATTGAAATAACAACAACTCTCACCTGCTAGTAAAGCTAAGGAATCTATCACCCACATTCATTGCATTCCTATAGCAAACCTCACTCCACGCCAATATGGATATCGCTGGCATCATGACTTCGACTACTGAGCTGAGACTGCTTCTCCGCAATATCTCACAGAAGACGCTTGCCCTGCGGGCCGAGAATGACTTATTCGAACAAATCGGCAGTCTCATGCCTAGACTTCACCTTCTTCTGGAGTTTCTCGCCAGTCCTGACAACGTCGACAAGCTCACGCGGTCCCATCCAGCGGGTCGGAATGCCCTCTCTAAAGCCCTCAGCGAGCTGCGCACGGAGCTGGACAACCTTGTTCCCTTGCTTGGCAAGGAGAGCGATAAAGGACAAGATGTTCAGAGTAGTCCTCTCAAGGTTGATATGGTTGAGCAGGTTACCGACCGACTCGACGAGTTGATTTCGGAGCTCTACACTGGTATCCTGGGGACTTCCTACGAAGCCACACTTGGTAGGTTTATGACAACCTCTATATTCATGAATCCAAGCTCACTCCCGTGACTCAGAGAACATGAAGCCGGACCAACGGCGACGCATAGAGATGCTGCTTGCCCCATGCTCCACCGGATTTATTCCCAAACAGACACCAGGGACATTGTCATGGGTCTCGACGCACCCAAGCATCACAAAGTGGATGGGTGCCCCGCCTAATGACCCGGCCCGAGTGCTCTGTATATATGGTCCCGAGGGGTGTGGGAAGTCGGTGTTCGCTTCTTCACTCTCGAAATCTCTCTCGCAAAAAGGCCACGTCGTCCTCTTCTTTTCCTTCTACAGGCTAGATTGCCACCAGCGGTCCACTCACGACATGCTTCGCACGATCTTGGCCCGGCTTCTCCCCCAGGTGTCCCATCAGGATGGCCTGCTGTGGCCGGACTACCACATGGACGCCGCACAGATCTTGCAACGTATCGTGCACGAAGCTAGGAATCACGATGGCCCGATCTATTGCATCGTGGACGGCCTTGACGAGTCCTCAGAAGATTGGAATCGTCTCGAGGACGGCCCTGTTCACCAGCTGCAGACGCTCCTGGATGCCTTACCACACCTGCATCTCGTTGCCCTCGGACGAAATGCCGCCGTGCAAGGGTTCAAGAGGCTGTGCCATGAGTCCTTGGAATTGACAAGCGAACTCGTAAGCGACGACGTTGAAAAATTTCTTTCTGCGCAGCTATCCAACATAGCGAACCCGCCAGACGCTCGCGTCCTCAACTGCTTGCGAGACGTCATAAGAAGCTCCAGCGCATCCTTCCTTTCCGTGAAGCTGCTTCTGATCGAGCTGAGCTTCCTCGCCGACCGGGAAGAAGTCGACAAGGCTCTGCAAGACATCCCGTGCATTCTGGCCCCGATGTACCAAAGGATCTTTGCAAGACTACCCACTCGCTTCAATTCCGGCACCGAGCGCGAAAAGTCGTACAAGATCGAGCAGGCGAGGAACTTTTTCACACTCCTCACCCGAGCCGCACGCCTCTTAACAATGCACGAGCTAGCATACGCACCCCCTCTGCAAGTAAATCGTGATAATTTCGACAACTACGGCGTCATGAGCACCGACGAGTTTTTCGAAGCCTGCAGCGGCCTCTACTCCGTCGCGGATAATGGCGTGATCTATCCCATCCACCCGTCGCTGCACCAGTATCTAGCAGGCACGTTGGAGAGAGTAGACACTTCCTCCTCCTGGGAGGACAATCCGTTCGTGGTGAGTCCAGAGCACGGCAAGAGGCACCTTGCTTTGCGCTGCCTCGCGGGCGTTCAGCCCCTCGTCTGGACAATGAACTCAATGGAGCAACTCTTTCCCTTCCTCGAGTACGCCGCACTATACCTCCCCTTCCACGTCCTGAATGCCGCGGACGGCGGCACCGATGCGTTATTGGTAAACGGTCTGCGGGAGTTCTGCCTCATCCGGCACTCCGTTGCTTGGTTGGATCATCTCTTTATGCGCCGGGATTCGGATTTTAGGTACCACCGGACATTCGAGGCCGTCCTCCCACTGCTGGACGGGATCGCGGAGGTGCTTGGCTCCACCGCTGAGGTGTGGGAGGGCATGGGGAACAACTTCGCCGGCGAGCTCGAGCATAGGAAGATTCATTACGGGGAGGAGGCTCACCAGACCGTTGCGTGGGAGTACTTTTATACCTGGGTTGTGGAGGATCCGTCCTTTATCGCCACCATACTAAAGGATCGCCTTGTTGGGCGGGTCAGCAACTAAACATGACCTCTCCTCTCTTGACATATAATCCATTTCAACTTCGACCCTAGCTCCCACCTACCCATTAAAATGATTTTTGGTCATAGTAGTTATCGGCAAACCCCCTTGATTATCATCGAGATTGCTCTTTCAAGTCATTCTACGGTCCGCTTCTGAGTGTACGCTGCATTCGTCGTGGCCCCCCATAGATCTGTCGAGCAATATTTCCGCCATCAAACTGCGCAGCCCTCCAAGGCCCTGTGCATTCCCGGCATGTGGTGACCCAGCTATCAACTCGATGCTTTCTGTTGCCCTCATAACTCTGCATAACCTCTCCGGGATTCGATTCTGTCAACTTCAAGAGGCGGACAGTGAATGACTTGCTGGGGTTCTTGGTTGTGTCTGTAGGTCCGCCCCCACGAAGTATCGTTATCGCACCAAATCATGTCGTGTGCAGTATTTTTAAAGCTCTGCAGACCCGTCTTCTTCAGTTCCGATCGGGTAGCTCTTGGAAGATAAGTTTGATGGGGACTATCAGGAGGAGCCTCATCAAGAAGAAGGCGAAGGACTAAGGGAGCGTCCTCATAGGAGTAGGCAGAGAAAATGCGCCAAGGCGACATGGCAGCACCGCCTTCGCCAGATCGGCGCGCAGCCCAGAGTGTTTTCCAAGGAGTCCTTGGCCAAACGCCGCTGCTATACGATTGTAAAACTGGAGAGGCAATCACATTCCGACGCCGAGGTGGAGGAATAGAAGGGCAAAACGAGAAAGTGGAAAGTGGGCTGCGAAAGGACTACTCTTCCTGGCCGACCTTAGACATGAGTAGCATGTTGAAGTTCTCAGAAAACTTTTCTAAGAGGGAGGACGATACTTACTGAGAGTGAGAGACTAACGTCCAGCAGTCGAGAGACTTGGATGCAGAAATGTGTATTCGACTCAGGAACAATTTGGAAGGATTGGCACATGGTACTACAAGGTTCTAGTGATCCTCAAGGGGTGCTGATCCACACGATTGAGCTAAGGCAGCTCCCGGCCGCATGTGCGGAGACCAAGGATGGAATTGCGCCTCCCGTGTCTGTTACTAGGTCGTTTCGAGATATCTATGCCAATGCTAAGGACGGAGCGGAGTCAACGAGAGAGCCTCGTTAGCAAGAGCCAAGGTCACGATCTCCGGGGCGAGTTTCCAAAGGATAAGGACATGATTCGCTTGGCGTACGGGTCCATCGGCCTGTCGGATATCGAGTAGGATTTCGACGCGCACGAGGTCTCCGGGCAGGTGGTGTGGGGGGGCGCCTCCGAGAGGGATTTTCTACCTGGCGCAGTTAAGCGAGCTGAAAGGTCGCCAGATTAACTCACGAGAGGCGTTGCGAGAGCAGTGAGATTGATCTGGGGGGCAGATATCGAACAGGGAGTGGTCGCCGAGGTGAGAGTGTGGGAGCAGGCGCCGTTGGGTTCTTGCCCTGTCCTGTGTGGCACGTGGGGAGATGGCGAGCATAAGTGCCCAGGATGCTGCTGCGACCGAAAAAGTTCACCCAGGCTAGGCAGGTTAGGCAGGTTGCATGGTGAGTATCTGTGGAAATGCTTTTTTAGCGCAGGATGAAGCCATGGTCGGTCCTTGAGAGTGGGATCTCGATGCCCTGCATGAGGAAGGACGACTAGCTTCGGCGAAGTCCTGCATTGGTCTCAATAATTGCGATCACAGACAATACTACAGGACGTTGACATATGCTTAGAACGAACAGACGGGGTGCTTTCTTTGGTAAAGTAATCTATGTATGAACCAACAGCCCGCGAATCGGAATTTTTTCAAGGCTCTGTGGAATTCCGCCTCTTCTAACCCCTGTTCGCCTGCCCTACGAGCCGACATTACGTCAAAGCAGGACCCTTGCAGAAATGGGATATTTTAAAATCCTTCTGCTACCTAACGATGGTCCTTATATTGAGCAGCTGTCTAAATGCCGAAAGCGGACAACAATACACACACGGTCCAGCGCGCACGGGAACCCCTTACGTCCGTACGTCTTGACTTTGCGTCAGTGAGCATCTAACGCCAAGTCTCTCCCCTATCCTCCCCCAAATGATGAACAGCAACTCGCCTAGTTTATGACGGTTGTGAAGGTTCAACCCTTTTGCTGCCTATCCTACCCTAGAGCTGTCTCTCTTCCCAGCCCCGTTTCCCTCTAAGGAAGCTCTTCGAAGTGGGGGTTACGCCCGTACAAGGGGGGAAAGGATGAAGTTTAGCGAATTGCTTGTTAGTTAGGTTACCACGATGGTTATGGAAACCATGGACTCAACTAGTGCGTATGCGTAGTGAGGCCGCTGAGAGGCCGAGGTGGAGTGGCTGACCTTGATATCGTGATGTGGACAACGAGGAGCACGGAAATGTAGGTTCATGCGAGGTAGCTACAGAGATCTTGCCCCTTGCTCAAAGATCAATACCACGGAGGCAGGCTAAGTAGCTTAACGGACTTTGGGCTGAGGGTAGACAGGCAGGCTTCCTGGCCTTCAAGCAATCATGAACAGTTGACGACTATATAATCGAGGGTCTCCGGCTCTCTCCTTCAGTCTGTTCAATCCACTCTCATCATCAAGTCCAGCACAAGAATATCCTTCCCTCTACAACGTACTCAACAACCCACTATCAAACCCTCCCGTCATCAATATGCGCTCCCTTCTCGCCACCGCCGTCTATGCCTCCGTGGCAGTCCTTGTGAGTCTAACGACTAGATCCCAAAGTTAAACCCAGAAACTGACGATGGTCCCAAGGCCCTCGCCGCCCCCAGTGGCGAAGACAAGGAGAGATTTGACACAGAGAACTGGGCGCCCCTGACCTTCACCGGCCCCGCCTTTGTCGGAGGTCCCAACGTCACTCTCACTGGTGACGCCAAGGTAAAGCCACTGCCCCACCACGTCCCGATGGTCCCAAATGACCGGTACACGATCATCATTGTTTGCATAGAGACTGTGTGGCCTAACACTTATACTCGTAGTCCATCTATGAGCAAATCCACGAGCTCAACCCAGACTACGACCCGATGGACTTCCCCGAGTACAGGGAGAAGCAAGTCGAACTCGAGAAGAGGCGTGCCGAGATTGAGAAGCGCGGCGGTGTAGGTACTACCCAGCGACCACTCTACAAATGTAACGTTCATCAAGGTTTATACGCTAATGGCCGACTCTGGACAGATCACCTGTGACCCTGAGGGTATCGAGGTTGCCTACTCCAACGTCAACTGCAAGGAAGGACGGAACTACCTCAACGGCCTGAACGGCTACTGCGGTGCCCCTCCCGGTTGGGGTGGGTGCAGCCGTGTCAGCTGCTCGAAGCAGTGCGGTATCTTCCTTTGCAACGACGTAAGTTCCGCTAGTTTTTCTTTTTGCCTTTTCGCCTCCTCCCATTCGCTGGGGCATTTTCACTACGTTTATCGTCCCTTGTGATGGTTCTTGCTAAAATCCCTTATCTTTCTCTTCAGAACAACTTTCAGATTAACGTGTGGTGTGGAAACATTGCCGGGGACTACGACGAGATCGCGAGGACCTGCACCTCATTCGAGGGCGAGTTCGGGTACATCGAGCTCCTGAAGGGACAGGTGTTCAGGGACGGACCCCCCGCGTGGAACACTATCGTTAAGCACGAGTACTGCTAAGCGGTCGGTAGTGTGCGTCCCGGATATTGGGGCGTTGATGTTCGTGGGTAGGAATTCCAATGGGATAAGATGCATTGAGAATAGATTTGGTTACTGGATCTTGGTGGGTTAGACAATGGATGTCATTGTTAAGTTTAAGTTTGAGTGTTTTTACTTCTTCAGTTCCGAGAGGAATTTTATTATGTCATTTATCTTATTTTCACGGCATCTCAATATAGCCATTTTCACAACTTGCCTACGATTCGAGTCCTACGCTTTGGAAAAGCAAATACTTCCCGCAGCTTTTGCCAGTGAAAGGGACTGGATTATAATTAGGCTGGGACTAGACTACTCAGGAACGTTCTTGTATCCTTCGAAATCAAATAGTCACTCTCATGTTAACTTATCCCTAATATAGCTACAGTTGGTTAGTTGGCAGTTGCGATGGGTAAAGGGTGCAATGGGTTAGTCTTCAGATAGTACGATCAAGGAATCGTGGATACTATCAACAAATCACTCAGTCCTATAATGCGGATCTTAAAATATACTAGCTTACGACAAAAATTGTTATTTCAACGGAACGAAGTCCGCGTACAACTAAGATATGTGCAATTCGCTTTCTCGTTTACTTCTCAACTAATTCGACTTCCCTATAAAAGCCAGACATGTCCCTTTCTAGTGCCGGGTCCAGTTAAGGGAGCTGCTTATGCTTAGGGAGAACTATTCC
>JAXQGT010000249.1:0-14420 GCA_037040375.1 Basipetospora sp. M8501
CGGTTCCTCTCCCGCCGGGGCGAGGAGGGGTACGGCGGGGTCCGGGCTGGAGTTTGAGAGGAGGTCGGTGCGGAGTGAGGACAGGGATCTGCTGGACGGCGCGGACGCGGGGGCCACGGAGGAAGAGGACTTTGCTGCTGCTTCGGGCAAGAAGGCGCCGCCTTCCCTGCTAGATACGGACCCGGGTATGGACGGCTCGAGCGGCGCAGCGAACGGCGTCGTGGAGTTCGACGGGCGGGATTGAGTGCAATAGGCTTATAGGGGAGAAACGCTGTTTCCCTTCGCACCAGCTCGTGCATCGGTCGGGGTGAGACGAGGGAGCCGTGGCCCTGGTAGCCTGTGTTCTGTTTATCTAGATGTAGTCGCTCTGTCTAACTCGTGGAGAGAGAGGGGGAGTTTTTGTGTCGCCTGCGTCACGCATTGTTGGTTACTTAGCTCTGCTAAGGGTTATACGGGTGTAATTGGTGTTATCTTTCTTCAATGCCAGCGATCCCAGTAGAACATATCTGTGTCGTCAAACATAAGGCCGTGGCTCCATCCGAAGTGAAGAGTGTACAGTCGTATAGTGGGACCATAGCATACGTTCCTGTCAGTCCAGTGGACTCCGAACCGAACCCGGGTCGTACGGCCCGACGTATCATATAATAGCAGGGTACCGGAGCGAGGAGAAGATATTAGAGGGACAGGGCAAACGTGGTTCAGAACCAAAAGTTTAACGGAGTACTAGTACATACGCCAAAGCCTTGCCGAAGCCGCGCGTAAAAGAGATGCGGTACCATGGAAAAGACCCTACCGTGACGTCGTAAAAAGCGAAGTACAACATGAAAATAAAACCGAAAACCGACATTTGTAAAGACTGGAATCATTGGTATCCTTGAGAATGCACACACACACACCCTGCCGCCAATCCTTAGCCCTCAATTCAAGGTTGCCCGTCCATCCAAAAGTCGTCAACCAGGCCACCCCATCCCCTCCACCCGCCGCCAGTTACTCCATCTCCATTCCCAATACGGGTTTCCCTCCCTCCTTACTTCTCCAAGTGGCCGTCGTTCAATAGCATTTCGAGCACGATCTGCATCCCGGGGATCTCCGGATGCGTCATGGCAATCTTCACCGTCGTCTTCGAATCTATCTCGCCCGTCGGTGGCTGCGTCCAGCTCTTGAGCCCGGCCTGCGTCGACGTCGTCCCCGTAGGGCCCCGCAAGCCGTAGTCGAGGAACCGCACGTCGCGTCCCGCGATGATTTGCCGGAGCCGCCCGTTCTCCGCGTTGCGCACCTCCACGTAGTCGTCGTTGAACAGGATGAGGTACTGCCCGTACAGCGTGGCCCCCTTGGCCTTCTTCTGCCGCCCCGAGTACTCCATGATGAGCGTCCGGCTCACGTCGCCGTGCTTGTCCACGTACACCGCGCAGTCCTCGTACGCGAGCAAGAACTCCTGATCGTTCAGGCGGAACATGCCCAGCGGCTTCTGGCCGATGATGCGCGCCGCGATGTTGGAGATAGCCGGCTGCTTCACGTCAGGTATCGACATGGGCTGCTTCTTGTCGAGCGTCAGCAGCTCGAAGCCCTTGGCCGTCGACACAGCAATGTACGACTGGAACAGGTTGAGCGAGTAGCACTCCGTCGGGAAGAAGAACTCGTCGTAGTCGCGGAAGCTCTCCGTCGACGCACCGCCCTTGCGGCTGCTCCCGAGCCAGCGCGTCTTCTTCTCTGTCGTCCGGTGGAACACGGGCTCCAGAACCTTGAAGAAGGTGTTGTGCACGCCCTCCCTCCGCTTGTAGAAGACAAGCATTCGGTCCTTCATCCGCCCCGCCGCGAAGAACGAAACGTCCTTGGCGAGCCGCTGCGGCGCGCGTCGCGAGGTGTCGTGCGCGGGTGCAGGGAAGTTGGAGACCGGCGCCACCACGTCAAGCGGGTAAGAGATTAGCGACCTGTCCGCAATTATAAGACAGACCGAAAACTCTTCCAAGACGGCGATCTGCGTGACCTTTTGCGCCGTTACAGTCTAGAAGACGGATTAGTTAGCGTTTCGGTCTCCACATCGTCATAGACTACGATCAAGGAAAAACATACCCTCTGCCACCCGCGAGCGTCGGTGGCGTCCGAGATAAAGACTCCGTAGTCTGTGCCTATCGCAATAATGGACTTCCCAAAGGCATTGAACCCTGTGGCACAGTTGACCTGGGCCCGAGACACCGCCGGCGGCCCTCTTCCGGGGCCATACACTTTCTCCATCTCCCTCATTGCTCGGTCAAGAGGCGTATCGCTGATCAGAACGCTGGGCTGCTTTCCAATTGCGGCTACAGAATCGTAGGCAAACGCGCTGTCGGCCAAAACACGCAGTCGGAAAGGCTCCGCATTCTGCAGGAAGAGTGCCTTAGCATGGCGCGTCTTAGCATTGATGATGTGATTGCACCAGTCCTGACGCTGCTGTGGAGATGACGCGTAGAGGGTGTACGTCTCGTTGCCTAGGTGCTTTACCCTGAACGGGTACATGACCTTGCCTTCGGAGTTGGTGGCAAGTGGTGGATCGAGGCGCGCCGCGCTACTTGTCGAAGAGCTAGTGTTATGGTGGTCAAGCCCTGGTCGTTCAATACCGTTCGTACTTGGCCTGTTCACCCTGCTATCGGAGACGGACGTGGTTGTGCGACCGAGCGGAGCCGTGAGACTCTTTTGCTTCGATATTGCGTCGTCACTGATGCTCTCGAGTGACAATAACGGCATTGGGATCGGCTGTAATTACTGTCAGTCACTGCCCAAATGGGGCGTGAAGAAGTGATATCCGAACGGGACTACCTACCTCTTTCGAGACATCGTATTTCTTGTCCCCCCTCCCATCCTTCAGTGCCACGATTTTAGCCAGAATGAGGTAGTGGTCGAACAGCAGCGCGTGAGTGTCCACCCATCGTACACCCTTGGAACCCATTCTCTGGAGACTGCCCTCAAAGAGCAACTCACGGCCAAGATGGTCGAGATTCAGTACAGCTTGGAATCCAGATCGAAGCACAAGCATCTTGTTGAGCTCCATCATCTGAACCTTCTTCAGCATGTCCGCCACCCTAGCGTCACATTCGAGGGTGACTGCATGAATCTCCTGGATTGCCTTGGTGAGATTTGCCTTCTCCTCGCTGTCCTGTAACGTATTCTTCTCGACCGTGCCGAGCAGGAAGGTGTACCGCTGCAAGCGGGTAATCGGTGCCTTTAAGAAATGCGTCCAGTCCAGGCGTTCGGAACGCTTGTGGTTCCTGACTTGGTCGATGAACTGCTGGAACAGTATATTTCGATCCACCTCGCGCCTGAACAGGTATTCCGCATAAGGATACGAGGCGGCGTACTCGACGTAGACGGCCCTCGCCTTTCGGATCCACTCCCGGAACAGATCGCTGAAGCCGCTGATCCAGGGACCCTGCTCCTGCTGTCGGTACTTCAACTGGGCGAGCAAATGATCCTTGTTCACGTCCTGGACCGCATCGACTTTGCCGAACACCGATTTCAAGAAATTGTCAATCTTCGAGGGCGGAATGATGGGTGGCTGCAAGGTGCGAAGTCGATCCCTGTACAGGACTCTGAGAACCTCAAGCTGGTTCATGTATCCCTCCTCACTCGTCACGATCTCGTGGAGGACGTTCTGTCTCTCAATCTCCTTCTTGTGCTTGCCTTCGATACTCTCCTTCGTGAGCTTATGGAAAGTGGCCCAGTCTTCCTGCTTGACAAAGTCGTCCGACAGCAGATCGTCAAGGTTGGCCTTCTTGAGTGTCCTAGTACAGTGATGCGAGTAGCAACGACCGGATATCTCGACTTCGTGAAGCTTCGGTGCGTAACAGCCCGAGCCTGTCAGTTGCCATAAGACACCTGAGATCGAACCGTGTCCAAACTTCACCCATTCTTCCTCCGGTACCAGGATGCCGGAGTCTAACATGATATCAACCACTCGCGCGCCCAACGTCTCGGCGTCTGCAACGTTCATGGTTGGGACCTTGACAGTGAAGAGCTTCACTAAACCTTCCTCAATTGCCTTCCTTCGGAGATCGGGTTCACCGTCTGCCATCTCCCGGACCCACTTTGCGATACTGCTTAGAGCCCAAGGCTCAGTGCAGCGCCTGAGGTCTTGGGACGTGAGCTTGGATGGAATGAACTTCCGCTTCCGGCCGGTCGGCAAGGTAATCATGTCGTACGCGACTGACGAAGTCGCACCTGCGTCATAGTCAAAGGAAGCGTGATGGCTGCTCTGCTGTACGGCCTGCCGGTGTAGACGTCGCCTCTCCTCGGCAGCATCCGTCCTGGAACGAGCTGGAGCCTGGACTGAAGGGGTCGTACTATGGCTCGTAAAGGAGATAGACCTCTCAACTGACTGAGCAGTGGAAGGACTCATGTACTCGGATCCGTCGCGGGTATAACCGGACCGAGAGTCCGAACTTAGAGAATACGTATGTTGATATTGACCATGGGCGGAAGAAGGCGTAGTGCTCGTGTCCAACAGAGGCAGCGACGGGAGCGGACGGCTGGACAGGCCGGGGTGGTAGAAGATATCGGGGTAATCATCTTTGTAAGGTGATTCACTCCCGCTCTGTCTCGAGTGAAGTGAGCTTTGCTCCTCTCCATCGTCTAGACTCGACGGATATGCAGTGGTGGGCTGCTGAAGACCCCCGGCCCCTGGGTAATCCATTTCGGCTTCAGGATAGCCTGGTGCTTGCCCATAGCCTTGGCCTTCGTATGCACCGTATGAGTTGTCGACATGCGACGACGGTGGAGGAGGCAACGGCCGGTTGTCGTCCTGCGTTGATCCCACTTGCACAGCGGGTGAACCGACGTCATTGCCGTAGGTGAGGTTTCCAGCGTAGCCTCCACTGAACAACCCGAGGTCCATACCCCCGAAGTCGCTGTCGCTGCTCTCTTCCTCCTCCGGCTGCGATGCGAGGCGGGTCGTTGACCCCTGTGGATATGGGTTGCCACCGCTGAACCTCTGGTCGTCCATCTCGTCTCGTTGCATAGCGAGAACACCGGCAGTCCCTTCAGGGTCGCTCTCAGAATCGAACCGGTAATACCGGTTATCACGTACGGCCGTCAACGGCTGCTCAGTGCCTGCGATTCGCGTTGCGTGGGAAGTCGGTGTGTTGGGCTCGTATCCCCGGAGATGCTGCCTGTCGTCATCGGAGAGCTGTGCCTCACTGATAGGAGCGGGCCGGTCACGGCGTGCTGACCCCCCAAGTTCGGCCTCTATGTCCTGAATTATAGTATCCTGCGCCAGCTGCTCGTTCAGTGCAGAAGAGTCCACTCCGAGCCCGTTTGAACCCCAGTGAAGTTCATCCTGCTGCTGGTCAACGGGGCGGGTGGGCAATGGAGCATTGGTAGGGTGTCGCTGGAGACCCGATGTGGTCTGTGGCGGCGGCGGAGGAGCGGGAGAGGTTATCGAGGCTTGAGAATCGGACCGCATTGACCGGTTATAGGAAGCGGATGTATCGTTCGAAGAGTAAGGGCCGACAGGGATTTGGGAGTAGGTTGGGTATGGGATGGAGGCGCTGCTTGTGGCCGAGTATGGAGTAACTGCCGGGCTCGTTCCATTCGACGCATATGCACCGTAATGGCCGCCGCTGTAAGATGTCGACGTTGAATAAGCGGAAGGGTCGTATGTCGGGGTATGGCTTGAAGTCGCGCTTTGTGGCGCCGGCGGACTCGGGAGGGCTTGATCATACTGCGCGAGGGACTGGGTAGTCTGCATATGCGGCGAGTATACTGAGTTGGGCGACCCGTAACCTTGTGTATGAGGGATTGGGTAGCTTGGCGACTGATTGTTGTAACCATGATAGGTCGGGTGGCGCTGAGGGACCGCGGTGTTGGCATAGGCAGCCGGGTTATAGGCAGCTGGTGTGTAGTTGTTCGTTGGCGACGTCGGCGTCGTCTGGTGGGAGTATTGAGGAGACTGCGCAGGATGGTAGGGAAGAGTGGTGGATTGGGATCTCGCAAACTGCTGCGGATTGTAGCCGGGCTGAGTCGTGGTGTGGAGGGAGGCTGGCTGCTGCTGGTACTGCGAGTGGTACGGTGACGGAGCCGCGTGTCTCGAGCCCATGCGATCGGTCGGGTTGTTCAGAAACAGCTCGTCCTCGCCTCTAGCATCGGTCGGCGCATTCTGAAAAATGTGTGCAGGCGAATCTGGTGCTCCAAAGAGAGCGGCATCGTCGCCTTGGTCGAAGCTCTGACGTCTCGCGGGATACGGCGGTCGCTCGGCTGGCTGGCTCGCAACGGGGTACTGGACCGGCGGGACATGGCCGTAGCGGCGCTGGTCATCGCCTCGGAACGACATTTTGCCGACTAGAGTTATCACGCAACTCGTCACTCAAAGCGCTTCGATGGATATTTGATGGTCGTTGACCGGATAACGACGTGGGTCATGGGCGGGGCTCGCAATGAGGTGGTCCCAGGTCGTGTTGTCGGCCGTATGAGGCTGGCTCGCTCTCTACGGTCGGAGGGGCGTGTTCCAGTTACTGTGCTGGTCAACTGGTAAATATACCCACGAAGCCCAGTGCATCACTCCATTCGATTGTGCGATGCGGCAAAGACGACGAAAGCTGAGGCCAAATTACGGTCTTTGTCAATGTCTTTGTGAGGTTTTTGGTTTCCGGATGGAGGGGAAGAGTACTGCCACGGTCAGGATCGAGCGAAACGGTGTGCGATGGGTCGCGCAAGTCGAAAGAAAATCAGTGAGTTGGGGTAATCCAGCCAGGATTCGGACAAGGCTCGAAAATCCGAGACGGGTCAAGTTGCACTGGCTAGCCCGACACAGGCAGATGATGTAGTGACGATTGGTGAGTTGTCCGGTCCTCGAAGGCAGTCCTCGAGAGCGATCCTCGAAGGTCGTGACAGGTTGGTGGTTGAGACTGGAAGCTGTCTCACTCGACTTGGCCCAGCCCAGGCTTATGGGTGGGCGGAGAACTAAGGCGGTGCCGGTGGGTGTGGGTGCGTGCGGCACATCCAAATGTGTTGCGAATATCAATTGATAGTGTACCAGAGTGTGGGCGAAAACCTACCAAACAAATGTACAGTAATTACTCCGTCACTCACAGGTTCGTGGACATGACGGCAACTGGGCTGACGGCAGGCCGAATCCAATGGGAGGGTGGGTTGTATCAGTAGGGGCGGTAAAACCTGGGGGTGGTAATAACCCCTTCAAGTTCAAATTGCCGATATTTTCATGTCAGACCCAGCTACGGAGGGACAGCTTCTCCAACTCGGAAAACCCGTAACGAACACATCATGGATTCTGGAGCTCTCGATGGTTCTTTTTGGCTTACCCTGCATGAACATCAGGGAGGACAAGATCGTCAGCTCAGGCTAAGGTCCTAGAGACATTTACCCTTCAGTTGACAGATGTGTACAATGTAGTGTGCTGCTGATTGTGAAGTGGTACGTCGAAACGTGAAGCAATTGGAGCCCTATTGATCTCCTAGAACATTTACACTTACATATCGAGTTTCCTACACCATTCACGGCGATCCTGAGGACTTCCACGTCTGAGACAGTATGGTACAAAATGGTCGAGGTTCCTTGAACGAGTGCGGCTTTATCAATCTTGTACACTGGTTTTAGAGGATACAGTGTAACTCACCATTGATACATTTGGATTGGGGTAGCACACAGCCTATCCATTAAGTTGCTCCATATCATTGGAAATAACAGGCGAGTCGAGGCGAGGATCGATGAGTCTTATCTGTAACACTGAGTATCCTGCGATTTGGAGGGTGGAAGGATCAGGATACTGGGGCCTTTGCACAATTCCAGCCATGTTTCTATCCATGAATAGCGGACTTCACTTCTCACCAGACCTGGCGATAGGTACAACTAGTTGTAAAGTGGTCCAGCCAGCTTGAAATGTAGTGTACATGTACTATACTGAAACCGGCGGGGAGTTCATCCACTGCGTATATGTAATATCCAATTTCATTATTGCATTCATGTCGCCAAAACTCAACCACATACATTTGATCATCCGCCGCATCGAATTGCCGGGTAGAAATCCACCACCTCTCGCTACGCAAGAGGCATTCGAAACTGGCGCATACAAGGTGATTGGTTATTTGTACGAAGAACACTTAAAGTCTACCGTACAGTGTATGTTGAAGGCTGGCGAATGTCCCTGCCAGATGCGAGGACTCGGTTTTCTCGATTCTGCATCATTATATGCACCTTGTTGTCCGTCTCCGTTCTTGAATCCGCCTCTTCCCACATGGAGGAGCGAATGAAGCCCCGCATGATATCCCTGGGAAACGAAGTAGATGAGTAGAGCTCAGGTTGAGGATCGTCAGCCTCAACTCGATAATGAAGGCCACGAAGGCCTATAAGTGACCACTCATCAGTTGAGCAGGACCGGGGGGACCTCTACGCCTACAAGGGGAATCTTAGAGGGTGAGAGACATGCGCCTCGTTGTCGGAATTCGTCAATCGGGATGCCGGAACACGTACCACTCTATCATCATCACACCCATCTTGTGGCGTTGACATTATGAGGGATACTCGTACAACACCAGTGTAACAGTTGTGAGCTTGAGCTTCATAAGGCTGACTCGCCCCCACTGAGGCACTAGCCGGGGATGTAGAAAAAGGGCCCACGACAACTGGCCGTTCCCAGGGTAGTGCCTGCGCCAGTCAGCATCGACTCCACTCACCCGACGAATACCGTGTCCCATCAGTCAATATACGAAGTGCCTAGGGACTTAATTAAAGTAATAATACGGAGCGGGAACTGTAGGACACAGGCCAGATAAAGAGCGTCGGATGGGACGGTGTATCATGAAGAAAGTGTATTTACACATCAGGCCCAGTGTGATGCAGGACCTTGGAAGTCTCACATGGGTTGATTACATACCAGTATGAAAGAGTTAGCATCGAGTGTCCCAGCCGTGAACGGGATGATAAGTTTCGTGTTCTTGAAAGTCCAGTCTGCAAAAAGCCCCGAGTCCTGAGGACTTTCACCATCGCTTTCGAGGGCATATGCGTACAGTACATCTCATGGGATAATGTAAGGATCATTGATCTCTCCGTGGACCTCGGAGATACGGGCCCCGACTCGAGTTTCCGCTCAACTCCCTGAGTGTGCCAAGCTGTGCACCCCGTGGCTCTGACGCCCCTCTTTGCTTAATAATTCGACAACGGGATCGCAAATAACCCACGTTTTCAAGTGTTCTCAAACACCGTAATAAATTTAGTTGAGAGGGATACCCAAAACCACTGGGTCGATTTTTTGAGACACTGCGAAGAATACCCAAAAAAAAAAAAAAAAAAAAAAAAAAAAAAAGAGAAAGACAAATTTTCTGCTCACTCATTGATCCAGTGTACATCACCAATCGCTTCAATCGCTTCACTATAGTGTACTCAATAGACCAAACTGCAGAACACTAGATACTTTGACAATGCATTGATCTAATCGGGTTTGTCAGCACGTTACCCGCACTGCCGGACACTGGGGTGATAGCCCAGTGGGCTCTCGGATACGTGTAGAGTATGACGGCATCTGGTGTGCCCCTCAGTACCAAGAGAGCATTGAACTGGTGGGTTTCGGGCGGGGCAGTAGTCGCTTCCCCGCTGCCGGACCTCCCATCGGATCTTCCGACGTCGTGCTCCTTCCCCTACCTTCCATTCAGGTGATACGAGTCTCGCGCTTTCTCTCTTTTTTTCCCTTGTTCAGAGTCAATCCCATCAAAACTCGCATCCAATTCCACAACATCTCAAGCGTGAACTTATCACCAATCTTTCGCACTCCATCTAACAGTGTAACACGAACCACAGTTCAAAATGGTCAAGGCTGGTACGTCGCTTCCTCCCGTGCTCCGACCCCGCTGTCTATCAGGGTGCCTACCCCTTTGAAGCTCTGCCTCAGGGCGCATGTAGTATGAGCATGTTTGCGGGACTTCTCTGCAAGGAAGAAAGCTTATCTGCACAGTCGGGTTCCCTCGAGCTGACCCCGAGGGTTCGATGGGCTAACGTCATAGCTTGACAGTCTGCGTTCTCCGGGGTGACTCCAACATCAAGGGCACCGTTGTCTTTGAGCAGGAGTCTGAGTCCTCCCCAACCACCGTCACCTGGGACGTCACCGGCCACGATGCCAATGCCAAGCGTGGCATGCACATTCACACCTTTGGTGACAACACCAACGGTTGCACGTCTGCCGGCCCTCACTGTAAGCCTCCTTCCCGCATAGTCACTTTTCCCTCCCCCAAGCCCCGTGCCGCCCACGCGAGAACTTGGTTGTGTGCTTAGACTAACCATCGTGGGACCTTCTTTGCATTTAGTCAACCCTCATGGAAAGACCCACGGCGCTCCTCAGGATGATAACCGCCACGTCGGTGATCTCGGCAACATCGAGACCGATGCTCAGGGCAACTCCAAGGGCACCGTGACCGACCCCCTCATCAAGCTTATCGGACCCGATAGCGTCGTCGGCGTAAGCCTGACCCAGGAACCCCAATACATAGACATGCGATGGGATATACTTACTGACGACGTCTTATTAGCGCACCGTCGTCGTTCACGCCGGCACGGATGACCTCGGCAAGGGAGGTAACGAGGAATCATTGAAGACTGGCAACGCTGGTCCCCGCCCTGCCTGCGGTAAGTTTAATGCGCCAGATCATCCATGGGATAGGATGGGGGTTTAACTAACAGTGAGGTAGGTGTCATCGGTATCTCCTCCTAAGCGACTGGTGTCAGAGCCTGTCTCTAGAGAGCTGTCTATACAAAAGGCGCGGACAGAACTGGTCCGACCTCGGAGTGATATTGACTTATCATGTTGAGGGTACACTAGCTTAAGCAAGATTATATGAACAGTAAACTCTTTGCGAACAGTTCCGACTCGCCTGTGTCTTTTCATGATACCGGGCTATATGCGTAAAGATGTAATGTCGTATGGGGAGGCTCCGCTACACCTCCCACTCGTTTCGTCGAGTCTGGTTTGACCAAGCAGCTTCCAGCCGAAGCTCAGACAGCTCCCACAGTGTATCGGGGCTGAGTACTGTGCTGTGAGGGGCATCCCCCTTCAATCCAGACTCGAACTATCATTTGTGTGTCAATCCGAGAGACCGAGGAGCGCTTCGTTGTTGAATCCGCAGCCATGGAGCTCATGGCCTCCCGCAATATCAATTGATAGTAGTAAATCCAGTAATGACCAAGAGTGAGTAGGTAACAAGAGTTAGTGACGTCCTGCAGCTCGGGTAAGCTCAAGCCATTGATCAAGTTCGATGGTTATTGAATTAAACAACATAGAATAGGTTTAAAATACAGTGTGAATTCACTTATCAATCTTGCTCTCGGAGCACAGCACCAGACAGCTCAACTCGTTGGATATGGACTCTGGACTCTGGACCCAGGTCTCGACCCCAATAGCCCATCAAATTCAATAATTGGATTGCTTCAAACCACTCACTAATAGAGCAGATGTGTCCAGCCGGGGTGCTTACTCCAGACTGCATATTTGACGGCGGCTTTCAGTGGCGTGGGGCCCCTGAAACGTTGAATCAGGTCTCGACCCCTCCTGCCGTACACT
The DNA here is from genome assembly GCA_037040375.1 of Basipetospora sp. M8501. Lineage (NCBI taxonomy): Eukaryota > Fungi > Ascomycota > Sordariomycetes > Microascales > Basipetospora > Basipetospora sp. M8501. Next base: position 11,534 of record JAXQGT010000249.1, read on the forward strand.
ACCGTGGGCTTCCCCGCCTTGACGTCGACTCTCCATGTCGGTGTACTGAACACGTCGACCTATTAACCCTCCCCCCTTTCCACACAATACCCTACATCCCCATTCCTACATCCGTTCCCATATTCTAGTATCAAAGCCGAACTACATACAGCTCGCTTTGGAAGATTATCTCCCCGGTTCTTCCACTAGGCTTTGATATTTGGTGCGTACAGCTCTTCCTCCAGCTCCAGCTCCAGCTCTAGCTACCCCTCTTGCATCGGGCAGTCCTGTCGTTCCCACTAGCAAGACGTTCCATCCTTTCCCCAGCACAATTATGCATTGCATTCCTTGCAGTCAGTCTCTAGCGGGTTAGCTAACTTGGTATACACTTTTGGACAGGTTTTTTCGATACGTTCCCACTGCAACCATGGCTACCGGAAAACCCCTGTTGGGTCAGTGCAAGAGTGTCCAGAGCGGTGACACCCTCGTCATTATCAACCCGAACAACCCCGCCGCCGAGCGTACCCTTTCCCTCGCCTATGTCAGCGCCCCTCACCTTCGGAAAGATGGCGACGAGCCCTTTGCTTTCCAGTCGCGCGAGTATCTCCGCAATATTGCTCTCGGCAAGCCTGTCATGTTCACCGTACTCTACACCGTCCCTACTACCGGCCGCGAATTCGGCACCGTGAGGGTCAAAGACGGTCCCGAGCTGCCCGAGGAGCTGGTCCGTGCCGGCTGGGTCAAGGTCCGCGAGGACGCCGGCAGAAAGGAATCCGCCGAGGAGGCCCTCGAGAAGCTCGACAACCTCCGCAACCTTGAGTCCCAGGCCAAGAGCGAGGGCAAGGGCCTGTGGTCCGGCGCTGGCGGCGTTATCGAGGTGCAGAACGACCTCGGTGGGCCCGACTTTCTCAAGGAGTGGAAGGGCAAGACCGTCGATGCCATCATCGAGCGAGTCCTCGGCGGCGACAGGCTCCTGGCGAGACTTCTGCTTTCGGAAAAGAAGCACGTGCAGGTCATGACCCTAGTCGCCGGCATCCGCACCCCTGCCACGCAGCGCACCATTCCGTCTACCGGCCAGGTCCAGCCCGCCGAGGAGTTCGGCAACGAGGCGAGGGCCTTTGTCGAGACGCGCCTGCTGCAGCGGCAGGTCAAGGTTCACATTGTCGGCGCCAGCCCCCAGGGCCAGCTCGTGGCCGAGGTGATCCATCCCCGCGGCAACATTGCCGAGTTCCTCCTCCAAGACGGCCTGGCACGCTGCAACGACTTCCACTCGACGATGCTAGGCGAGAAGATGGCCGCTCTCCGCGCCGCCGAGAAGCAGGCGCAATCCAAGAAGCTCCGGTTACACAAGAACCATGTCAGCAAGGAGGCGGGTGCGGGGTCTGACATGATCGTGTCGAAGGTCATCAGCGCCGACACGCTCGTGGTGCGGAACAAGGCCGGCACGGTCGAGAAGCGCATCAGCATCAGCAGTGTGAGGGGCCCGAGGACTGGCGAGCCCAGCGAGGCTCCCTTCAGGGATGAGGCGAAGGAGTTCCTCCGCAAGAGGCTGATTGGAAAGCATGTGCACCTGAGCGTCGACGGGTCAAAGCCTGCGACGGATGACTTTGAGGCTCGCGAAGTTGCCACGATTACTGAGAAGGGGAAGAACATCGGCCTCGCTCTCGTGCAGGAGGGATGGGCTTCCGTAATCAGGCACCGAAAGGACGACACCGACCGGGCCCCCAACTACGACGAGCTCCTAGCCGCGCAGGAAACTGCCAAGACGGAGAAGAAGGGCATGTGGTCTGGAAAGCCGTCCAAGGCGAAGCAATACATGGACGCGTCGGAGTCGGTCCAGAAGGCCAAGATCCAGCTCGGTACGTTACAGAGGCAACGCAAGATCCCCGGCATTGTGGATTTCTGCAAGTCCGGCTCGAGGTTCACGATCCTCATCCCGCGCGAGGGCGTCAAGATAACCATGGTCCTCGGCGGCATCCGGGCACCCCGGGCCCCCGGCAGGACCGACAAGGGCGAGCCGTTCGGCCAGGAGGCGCTTGACCTTGCCAACCGCCGGTGCAACCAGCGTGACTGCGAAGTGGACATTTACGACATCGATAAGGTGGGCGGGTTCATCGGCGAGCTGTACGTCAATCGCGAGAGCTTCGCCAAGCTCCTGGTGGAAGAGGGTCTCGCCTCGGTACACGCGTATTCTGCCGAGAAGTCCGGAAACGCGGCCGAGCTCTTCGGCGCGGAGAAGAGGGCAAAGGAGGGCCGCAAGGGCATGTGGCATGACTGGGATCCGTCCCAGGAGGAGGGCGGCGAGGACGAGGCCGTGCCCGCGGAGGCGGCGTCGAACGGAGCGGAGGTCAACATGTCGCAGAAGCCCAAGGACTACCGCGACGTCGTCATCACGAGCATCGACGACAACGGCAAGCTGAAGATCCAGGAGATCGGCAAGGGCACGGCGTCCCTGGAGACGCTGATGTCGGCGTTCAAGAAGTTCCACCTCGACGCCAAGAACAACACGCCGCTCAGGGACGCGCCCAAGACGGGCGACTACGTGTCGGCCAAGTTCTCGGCCGACGGGCAGTGGTATCGGGGGCGCATCCGGTCCAACGACCGGGCGGCCAAGGTGGCCGAGGTGGTCTACATCGACTACGGCAACTCGGAGAAAATCCCGTGGGCGGAACTCCGGCCGCTTGCGCAGGCCGAGTTCGGCACGCAGACGCTCAAGGCGCAGGCGGTCGATGCAAGCTTGACGCTCGTCCAGCTGCCGACGGCGCCGCACTACTTCTCCGAGGCGATGGGGCTCATCAACGAGATCACTGAGGGCAAGAGGCTCGTGGCGAACTTCGACGTTCTCATAAAACCAACCGATTAAAAAAGTGATGTATGCAATTGGAATACGAATATGACCACCTGTTAG
>JAXQGT010000250.1:0-13954 GCA_037040375.1 Basipetospora sp. M8501
TCACTTGGTAGATTTAAACTCAGACCAGAAAATACAGAATATCTAATACCACCATTTTCACCACAAGATAAGCAACCGTCGTCAAAATCATCACCGCGAGATAAATTAGGTAAAGTTGTGTTCGGGACATCTTGTTCCTCGCTCGTGGTATCCTGGGCATTGCGGGCTTCACCGGGGCCAGCCTCTAAGAAGGGTGATGGGAAGCGCATGGCGGACGATGATGGTGATCGAGACGTGGCGCCATGAGCAGAAAGACTTGAGACTGGCTTCCCGGTTCCGACTTCAAAGTGATTTGGAGCGCCCGGGGTACTCGGGCGTGTTGACCTAAGCTGGGGAAGCCTAGCTGACGGGCGCGTTGTGCCCCCGCCTTCTTGATCATGTTGCTGGAGCTCCGCTTCGGAATCTGCAAGCCTCTTTTCTAGCTCACTAGCATACTTAACCCAGGCATCTCGTTCATCAGTCCTTTTCCGGATGAATTTCTCCGCTTCCTTGAGTGCGTCATGCACCCTCTTGTATTTGGTTGCACTCTTCCAGGCCTCCCGTTTCCAGTCAACGCTCGCATTTAAGGGCTGGGGTCCAGCTACGGGGTCTATAACCGCAGACTTGTTTGCGGACAGTGGAGTAAGTGGCAGTTGGTTTGGCTGGTGAAGATTCTGGACTCCAGAACAAGGGTCGGCGCCCTTGGTATCCTGAGGAGGCTCGGGGCTGGGGCCGCCATTCTGGAGTTGATACAGGCGTGATCGTAACAGTTGGTTCTCCTGGTCAAGACGATCGGCTTCCCCTGCTCGGGCTCTCAGCGATTCCAACTCTAAGCGGACATTTTTCTTATCTTCGAGCTCTATTAAGATAGTCTGCTAGTTAGCCCTTGTGAGCTTGGGTGGCATGGAGAATGCAATGTGTACGTACCAGCCTTCAAGTCATCCTCAATCTTGTCGCAAACTTCAGCGAGACTCTCGAAGATAGCACGACGTCCTTCCTGAAACCACGTGGTCATGGTAGCTGGTGTAAGCTACAGACGCATTGTCAAATGGACTTGAAAATCTTGGTGATGACCGGCAATTGGCGTTGGAAGCGCTACCCATCCATTCAATACGCGTGGCGTTCGTAAGACGCGTGTAGTGGGGCCCCGAATGGCGTTTGCCTCAGACGAGGCTCATGGCAGCAACGCCACATCACGTGGTGGTCCGTGTCACCCGATACCCAGTACTGGTACCCAGGTAGTGTACCTTACCAGGCGTGACCGGAGCGGCTTGCTCACAGCAGCCACCAGCTGCTAATGCCAAACTCCGGCTCCACTGGCAATGACAACTTGACTTGGACTCCTACCAAAAGCATCGTGTGCGGGATCCGTCGAGCCCATCCCCACGCAATTCAACATCTCCGGCCCACAACTCAGCCAATGCTTACTTCCTCAATGCTCCGTACTTACCAGTCTCAAAAGATGAGGCGAGTTCATATTATCGTGAGAGCTATATGCCCCCCCGAAGTAGTCGATGTGTTTGAGAGGCTATACACTTGTCGGCCCTCCTTCCGGTGTCCCCGATGTCCGTTTGCCGATCTCACCGCCCCCTTTACCGCCCTAAGACTCCGGCTGAGAATAAACGACACCCGCTTCTCTTGATTGCCAGAGTCAGGGGACTGACCTGCGCGTTTTCCCGAAGTCGCCGCCCCGTACGGAACATTGCATCCGCCATAGAAAATCTATCCGAAGTTCGGATCGTCTTCCAGTATCTCAACCTCTCGTAGCCATTCCTTGCTCCCGTACGGCTGATGGCGCGATGATTCCTGCACTCATACGTACAGGCGATCGGAGCCGATGAGTCCGGGATTCACACCGGACTAAGGAGAGCAGGCATATACGGCAACTTGATAGGTCTGATCAAGATATCCCCAGGTCCAGTGAGGTTAAATTGTAGGGCTCATCTTGGAGAGGATCCCGGCTCCTGGACAATCTTCATCCGAACTCCTCCGGCTAAGTTCGACCGTTTGGAACGGGCCTTGGCTTAGATTACTGGACCGGAACCAGTGAATTCTGCGAAAGCAACCTGCTTCCCATCAGTAAGTAAACTGAAAGCCCCCGGCTAGTGCGGCATTTCCGGCAATCAAACGTGATGCAAGTCGTCGGGGGCGAAACCGAATATTTCACTCATTCGATTATCAGGCAACTAAATCTTAACGATGCACTGTAACACCTTGGCCATGTAAAATCTCACAGAGACCAGAGACGTTTGAGTGTAATTTTTCTATTCGAGAAGTGCCACTTGCGTGGACAAACACCGGATAGTAGTCTCTCTTGATACTAGATGCACTCTATAACGACAACAGGCGTGGTCCAGATCGGGACTCAACAAGTCGAGGGTTATGCAATGACCTGGAGCCTTTACAGGCAAGAGTGACTTGTAGCTCTTCCTTCATCGAGGGTCTTGCTCCGGAGGAAGAAGCTGGCAAATCCTACGAAACCGCTGCCTGGGAAAACACCTCATGATGAAGAAGCGATGCTTGAATATTACCGTGTGTTGTTAAAATTTCGTGCGTTTCTTGGTCGAATGCAGCCAAAACCACCATGTCCCACGAAACCCACAACCAGCCATCAGATGTAATGTTATCCCGGCGGCCCCAGGTAACACGGAGCGCACTTCAGTCCTTCCTTATATTTCATCTGATGTCGGCTCTCTTCTGGAAGGTGTCCGATCTGCATCTAGAAAGGTCCTGGAACTGAGATTGGCTGCTGATCAAAACCGGTACCTCCGACCAGCGATAGCCCTGAACTCCAAAACGGGATCTTTGTCTGAGGAGCTGCCACCGTCGTACTGAGTGGGTGCTTCAAACATCGGACGAAAAGGGGATCGCCAACCAATAATACGGGGTAAGGACGCACATCATCCATCCGTCATCCCTCCTTTGTGCCACACGCAGGCCCAGCCCAACGTCTCGGTTGCCGATGATGAAAAAAAAAGGAAAACGCATGCGCAGGATGATCCTGCTTGCCCCGACTGAGAAGGACCCTTGATTTCCACACGTGGCGACTACCTCCATCCTACTCTCATATACCTGCCGACTGCCGACATCCGCGGCACCCTGCCGTCGTTGGAAGAAAATGTGCCGCTGGCCTGGATGAGATCGTACATTGCCGATGGCCTACAAGTGGTGAGTGAATCCGATTCACTGGCTGTTGCAAGCAGTCTTGATCTCGACGACCGTGGTCAGGTTCCCGGTCATAGTGCCAGGGTTGTTCCATAATCTTGCCGCTGCGTGTCTAAAGGGCACTGGGAATATCATCCTGGACGTAGAAAGTGACCAACTCTTGTATGAATCCAAAGTTCGAAGGGAGAATGACCCGGCGATGCTATCGGCATCCAGGACATCTTCGACCTGTGTAGCTTGTACATGGTGCTCAAGGATGCGGTCAGTCCCTCCAGTCCAAAAATAAACCAAAATACAAGGTAAAAGCAAAACGTCTTCAGACCAGCAATAAAACCTCCAAGATCAAATGACAAATATGCACTTCTCGCATCTTCGTGGGGTCCTCCTAGGCACAGGCGGAAAGAAGAACCTCCCGCCCCTGACCACACCCCCTTGATTCTACCACTTAGGAAGCAGGGGTTTGTGAAATCAGTCCACGAGCCACTCGGAACCACACATGATGAGTGTCATTGATCAACTCGTCCCTTGTTACACATCAGCCCCGTGTGCTCCTTCATATTCCATCGGAGATCACCACTTGGTGCCAAAACAAACCTGAAGAGTAATGGGGAGTAAGACGAACTACGCTCGTCTGCTTGCGGCGATCCCAGGACGCTTCCCGACATGGTCCAAGTCTATTATGCAGGACCGCAGACACACGATGATTTTCACGTCATCAGTAATAAGCAGAGGGGGACAGAGTTAGGGTCCGGCGTCTACTTGCACGCGCAACAAACGCTGGATCCCCATAATCGAATTCCCTTGCTGCCCACACCACATAGGTTGTTTCTCCAGTATATAAGTCAACACGGATGCCTGCTTTTCCCTGGGCCTGTGCAATTTCATCCCAACACCGAGCATCAAATCAAATGTGAGTCTGACTTTCTTTCCTTTTTGCGTCGGCATCTCCCTTTACTAGAGTAGATACCCAGCCTTGCCAAATTATCGTCTCGGCCAGATGCACCGGACGCTCGTCCTGTGTCCACCTATTTGACCTTGTTGCAACAAACATTGAATACCATCACCACAAACAAGCCCTATTTTCCCAGTTGGCCAAGGGTGCTTACGCAAAGCCAACAGACGGCCGTTGCCTCCTGCCGGAGTCTGTCTGTCCCCCAGATACCATCATCAAACACCCTAGCATTGGATATAGTTGATCTATGCAACCATCCATACATGAAGCCATCGTCCTTGAACTGGGCCCCTCTCTGCACATCCCTCTAAGTCATCACCGACGAGTAGGAAAGAGCATTGGTGTTCCTTCCTGTTAGCAGGCGACTTGGATAACAGGTGGCACCTGCTTGTACCAGCACTTCCTGCCAGTTCTTCACCCATCTTGTCCCCGTCCTGGAGAGAGCTCCGGGGCTCCACATGCAACTGCTTCCCTCTCCGTTCGCACCCTGCAGTATCATCACCACAATCCCCGGTCCATATCTAAACTTCATAATAGCACCTCAAGCCTTCTCTTTGTTAGAAAAGCAGGTTGCACTACTGGGATTCCAAGCTCCAATACACACCCAGCAGTAGTCGAGCTGGTTGTTGCGGAATCCACGCTTCATCTTCATCTCCTGTATCCAAGCCATCCGAGACGCGTTTCGAACGGCCCTCACACACTCTCTCTTTTTTCGGATCAGGGTTTAATAAGAGTGAGCCGTCTCCATACCGCCTTTTCTCTTCTCTCCAGTCACCCACTTTCATCACAACTTCAACCCTACCCTCAACTTACCACCCTCCAAGCACGTTCTTCATCCTGTTTTGCAAGGTTAGTCTACTCTCATTGTCCTCAAGACCTTTCTTCTTGAGCCCACATGTCGGCAGTCAAACACATTCACGAGTGCGCTCTTCTGCCCTATCGAACTCCCATTCCGTTTTGTGTCGGTGCCCAAGGGCACTTGCTTCACATTGATGCGACTGGCATCCCACAATCCCAAGCACTGCCCCGCGCTGCCTTGATTTCCACGCTATCTGCGCTACCGAAAGAGACGACTGCTCTAGCCCCAAAATAGCCCAGATACTCACGGAGTTAAAACCCACGCTAACCAATCCCTGCGTCCACAGAGATCATCCTTTCCTCTGACCGATATTCCCCTCGAAAGACTTCGTTTTAACGGTCTGACAAGTACTTCCGTACCGGTACGTGCGTGCGATACAGTGTATCTCCTCCCGACCGCTGCAACGCCACCATACTATTCCTGCGACGCTACCACGGTTTATACCCTCACTTCCCAGGGTTGTGCTGTGCTCCCACGCAAGTGCAGGTCGCTACCTCAACCCACCAATCTGAGTGCCCCGCTCCACTCCAATCTGCAGCCGAAGCCCCCACATTTTCACACAGATTCGCGAGAGAACACCTGCCCGGGTTTGGAGAGGGCCAGCAGAGATTTTTCTAACATCATAATATTCATCCACAGTTTTTCGTCCTTCAAAACATCACAACAACATAACCCAACGATAACATCATCTTAAAAATGGATTTCTCCGGACGTGCTTGCTACACCTGTAAGTTTGAAGAGGAACAGACCTTTTCAGTCCTTGATTTCTTTTTTCCCCATCCGATTTTTGTTTCTTCCGCCCATGTTTGCCAGCCTTTCGCGGGGTGAATCCCCTCAAGCTTTTTTGCCACATCGTTTTGGCGATGACGAGAGTCTTCTGAGCTTCCATCCCACCGCCAAAGCGGCTTGCTTGAGCGTCTCCTGTATGCCTACTGCAGATTCTCTTGCCTTGTCCCCAAGATGGGAAGAATCTTTACTCTCTGCTGCTTGCCTCGCGTGGGCGCCTTGGTCTTCGATCTGAAGCGGGCTGCTCCGTGGTTGCTTTCATTTGCAAAGCGGTTCTGAGGCTCAGGCTCAGAATCGCGTCTCTTCTTGACGGTGTGCGCCTTTGAGCAGCCTTCTCATGACTCGGCTCCTCCCTTCACATGTTGTCCTGGCCTTGCCCATTGACCACAAGTGAAGATGGTTGTCCGTGGCCGTCGCAGGGCGAGGCATGCCCTATCGTTCCGTCTTCCTGAGAAACTGCACTGTTGCCTGTTGTTGCGTTGTGGGTGTGAGATGTCTGACTCGAGATTTAGGTGGTGCCACTACTCACCAGGTATGGTTTGGGAGTGTTATGAACATGGTGACGAGACGACTTGGTTTTCGCATCTCGAGACGCTAACATCCTACAGGCCCGTGAGTGCCCCAACAGGGGACCGGCCAAGTGGTAAGTCAAGTTACCGCCAACAGGCATGAGTCCAATGAAACCAGGGTGCTAATATCTTCATGTGTAGCTACAACTGCGGAAGTGAGTCTCACAATCTCGTCTCTTTTCTTGAGCCATAGAACTGACAGCATGGCACGCAAGATGAGGGCCATATGAGTAAGTCTAATTCTGTCTCCGGTCTGAATCGCACCGAGACCCATTGACTAACTCACTTCGAGGCCGTGATTGCCCCGAGGGTCCCAAGGACAACAAGACCTGCTACCGCTGCAACCAGCCCGGCCACATCTCTCGTGACTGCCCCCAGGCTGGTCCCGCCGGTGGCGCCGCTGGCGGTGGCGGTGGCTCTGGCGTTGAGTGCTACAAGGTATGATGCAACCCGCAACGTCGACATTCTGGGTGTGTGCTAATCCTTCCTGCCCATTGTAGTGCGGCAAGCTGGGCCACATTGCCCGGAACTGCATGGATGGCGGCAGCGGCGGCTATGGTGGTGGCGGCTACCAGCCTTCCTACAACCAGGGTGGCGGCGGCGGCTACGGCGGCCAGCAGAAGCAGTGCTACAGCTGCGGTGGTTATGGCCACATGTCTCGTGAGTGAATCCAGCCATTTATCGGCTACGAGCCGGTCCCACCAAACAGTAGGTTTGCTGACCGAGACTATCTTAGGCGACTGTGCCAACGGATCCAAGTGCTACAACTGCGGCGAGAACGGTCACTTCAGCCGTGACTGCCCCAAGGAGAACACTGGTGGCGAGAAGATCTGCTACAAGTGCCAGCAGACTGGTCACATCCAGTCCGCTTGCCCCAACGCCGCCTAAGCAGTTTGTGGAATCCGTTCTTGGGAACTGCAATGCAGACACCCGAGCGTGCGCCCTGCAGATAGATGTTCGAGGGTTCTCAAGGATGGCATTATGAGCACCCGTGTATATTATGACGATCATGGGGATACTTGCTTTCTGATTTTCTCACCATTTCCGTTTTGTCTTTATCACGTCACGCGGCAAAACAAAAAACGAAGGCGGACGAGGAGGAGTTGAACACGCGGCAAGCATACCCCAAAATACACAGGCGCACCCAAAAAGGTTGGATGACGGTTTCGAACGGCAAGAGAAGGTCATGCCTAGACGGTTACGGTAGTTAGGGGACCAAGAGAGGAACGATTTCTGACGAACACATGCATGAGTCGGGTGTTTTTGCCCTAGTAATATTGTGATGCCAGATGAATCCCCCGATATGCTGCCTACGCGCCAATTCGCGATTGATGTATACAACGAGACTTGATATTTCCCTCGTCTGATGGAACCCAGGGACGACCCTTGCTCTGGCCGGATATTATTGACACATCATACAGTCAAGATAGAAGTGTCATCAGGATCATAACATGACCTTGGGCATGTCCTTCATGGCTTGCCTCACGCCCAGGTCACCGAGAACCTCCTCGGCGCCTCCGAGAATGGCGTCGAACTTGTACGTCCTGTTAAACATCTCAATGATGCGACCCATGCCGGTCTGGGTGAGGCCCCTACCACCCCAGATCTGGACGGCCTCGTCGGCAATCTCATGGGCGGCGCGGGTGGAGCTCATCTTCAGCAGGCCAATAGGCCCCGCGAGGTGGCGGGCCTGCTGGGCGTAGGGCATGTGGCACATCTGGTAGGTGATGGACTCGAGCCACGACTGGTTGAGCTCAACGAGGGAGATCATCTTGGCAAGCTTTTGGCGGATGACGGGCTGGTCGATGAGGCGCTTGCCGAAGACGAGGCGCTGGTTAGCCCACTTCATGGTCTCTTCTACGACCGTGCGGCACATGCGTACGGTACCGCTGTAATGAATTCACACGAGTTAGCCAACGGACACTTGCTGCTGTTCTGGCCGTGTACTGTGGACAGAGTTTCCGCTCGAAGGAAGGACGGGGTGCGAGTCAGAGAGGAGGATGTGGGATAGAACCTACCAAACCATGGTCCAGCGCTCGTGGTTAAAGTTGCTGAGAATAACGTGGATACCCTTGTTCTCCTGGCCAAGGAGGTTCTCAACGGGAACCTTGACATTGTCAAAGGTGACGTACGCAGTGCCGGCGGCAGGCGAGTACGAAGTCTTGATAGGCTTGGTCTCGACACCCTCGCCGCGTTCGATGAGGAGCACACTGAGGCCCTTGCCGGTATTGACACCGGTGACGAAGTAGTCGGCGAAGGTGCCGTTGGTGATCCACTTCTTCGTGCCGTTGACGATCTATAGAAAACCCAACATGTCAGTCTCCTGCGCGCCCAACGAGCCGAAGAGTGCAGAGAGTTCCTGCCCTCATTCTGGAAGCTCTGAGTAATTTAGGAAAATCTCAACTTACATAGTGCTTGCCGTCAGGGGTCTTGACGGCAGTTGTCCGGAGACCAGCGACGTCAGAGCCAGCGAAGGCTTCCGTGATGGCTAGGCAAGCCTTTTTCTTGCCACTGAAGACCTCGTCGGCGATCTTCTTCTTCCAAGCTTCGTCGTTGGCGAAGTTGAGCACGGCCGTCAGGCCAATGACCATGCCCGCCAGGTTGCCGTCCTGGAACCCGCGCGCGTTCGACCGCACCAGCTCCTGACCCACAATCAAGTCGTGGAAGTAATCAAACTCCTCGCCCTTGACGACGCCGCCCAAGAGGTCGACACCGTGGAGGTGCTTCCCGGGGCCAAGACGCATGTGCAGGATGCCCGCCTTGCTCATCCTGTCGATCATCTCCTGCGAGACGATCCTGCCCGTAACCTCGCACTCCTGGGCCTCGGGCGTGAGGTGCTCGTCCGTGAAGACTCGCAGGGCCTTCTGCAGCCTCCTATGCGACTCCTTGTAGTACGGCGACTTGAACGGCTCCGACAGCCAGAGGGGCTCGGCATAGGGGACCTTGCTGAGGTCGCCAGCCTGCGGGGTGATGACCTCGGGCTTCTCGCCGGCGACGGTGCCGACGGCCAGGCGGGCGTACTTCTTGAGGACTTCGTGGCGGTGGAGGTTGTAGAAGGCCTTGGTGGCGTCCTTTCCGGCGACCTGGCGGAGGACGGACTCGCCGCCCGGGTGGGCGTCGAGAAAGTCGGTCAGGTCGTAGACCGTGCTGTCGATGATGCACCAGAGGGAGTCATCCGTGGTGTGCTTCGCGACCTCGTCGCGGGTGTACGTGTCGGCAGACATGGCGAGGCGGAGCGCGAGCTCTAGACGTTTGGTAGTGGAGGGGAAAGTTGTAGGCTTCGGGGTGCTCGACGACGGTGGTCTTTGGGACAGGCGTGACAACGCTTGGCTTCCTTTATCCCTGCAGACGTCAAAGTGGGTGAAGAGAAGATAAATACGTGAGACGCTGGAGAATTGAAGGCACTACATGATGGTGAGACAGGTGCCCTCTTCACCTGGGTTGGCCGAGGAGGCGTGGTCGGTGGACTCTGAGCCTCGGTCCCTGGCCGATTTGGGAAATGTGGAGGGACAACGACTGATGGGGGGAAAAGGGAAATAGCAACGCGTTGATTGGTGCTCCTAGTCCGTCTCTACCCCAAATGATACTCGAAGAGTACGGAGCCGTAAAATAGTGGTTTCTGGGACACTGAGCTTGGGGCTATTAAGCCTGGTGCTGTGATACACCAGTGTACACTACACTTAGCATCCACATTGCACCCTGAGCTTGTCCCACAACGAAGGTACCTACAAGGTACACTTCACATACTAAAGTGCACTAAGCTCGATATGTGACTTAGCATATCATTTCCCGCTCCACCACCCAGAACACGACACTCGGGGGTTTCGCCGAGTCAGCGTAATCCGCTGGCGAAAGAGCCAGTCAATAGCTGAATCGTGTGGAACTCGAGTGCCAAAGGCTACTGTACTGTATTGCCCTAGTCCAGCACCGGGCGCCGCTGCTGCATCAACAGACAACAAGTCAAACAGTGAGGGAATTGGTCGGTATACACAAAGTTCGTTTGTTCTTTTCAATCCTCACCCTATGGGTTATAACTCGGAAATATCTTCTTATACCGGCGTGTAGAGTATATTGTCATTCGAGTCTCGCCTTCTGTTGATGATGTAAGTTGGCACTTTAGGTTATATTCATAGTGATACGCTTTAAGTTTTATCATCTAACTAGCGATAATATCAATTATCAATTCTCGTTCCTTGCTTGACCTCAATACACTACAGTACTACATAGTAAGCCTCTGGTTGACCATCAGAAGTACACTTACACTATAATTCGCCTTTCAGCTTTATTGTTTAGGTCAGCACGAAGGTAAGTTGTTGCCACCAGAATTGACTCGTTCTCACTCACTATCTGGAGTGTACCTCGATATCCCACCCGCCCCGTCGCAATCAATGCAGGTAGTGTCGCTGGCCACGGGTCCCTCCCCTCGCTACTTATTGGCTCATGCCATGCCTCCTGATCACAGCATATCGTTGTCCCTTTCTGGAACAGAGGGTTCCTCAATTTGACAAGATGGATTGCACAGCCGGGTTTTAACGTAGGGAAGACGTTGCCCAGAGAGCCGTTCTCGTATCGCCGCCCGCCCTGCTGCTGGCCGATCAAATTCCAGCGGTTTGCAATCGCTTATCGCTTATCAGTCGTTGATTCCACCTGCGGCGACCACGTCCTGAGCTAGGCTCTCCCGGAACAATGCATCTTGATCTTCCCGATACTTGGCCCTAGGCATTCAGATACGAGGCCCTAGTAGTAGTGATACTGGGCTCCGATATTTGCAACAATGGGCCGGGCGAAGAGACGGCGTGCGGCTAGACGGCGAGTCCGCCACCTCGCAACCCCTCGCACCCCTCGCACCCTCGCGCCCCGCGCTGCCTCCACCATTAGGTGCCAGGCTGATCTTTCACACCAACCTAGAAGCCTGACACTGGACGGATCGGAGGTGATGACCCCAGCCTGTACCCGTGATCAAGGGAATGTTGATCAGATACTACAGGAGCAATCACTCTCCTTTCCCCCCAGTTCGCCAGCTTATTGATAGTCCTCGTTCTTTTGTCCTCGCCCTCTCCCCTGTCCCTGATTCTTGCCCACCACAGCAGATCTTTGTTGTTGCTGAAGTTGTGGCGCCCCTGACTTCTGGAGCTCCCTCGATCGGGAAAGTCCAGGTCCATAAACAATTTGAACTAGACCTTCCTCCAGCTGCCACTGAAGCTGGATCTGTGCAGTATCCCCTCTAAGTCAATTCACTTCTGCTTCGCAATTTCCTTGCAACGTTGACGACTATTGCCACCCATCCTATTTGGCACCTTGTTGGAACAAAATCTGTACTCGTCGCCGCAGTCCATTAAGCCCACCCCTCCACACTTACTCCGTGCTGTTCACTTCGTCGGCCACTAGCACTCAAGTGCCCTCAACTGACTCCAGCGCTGCGAATGCATACTTACCTCAATACTCATGGATGCTTACTCGATTTCATACAGCAGTGCTAAGCACTGCCAGCAGTCCAGGATATACCAAGATCTCAAGTCCATACACTTGGCCAGCTTCAAAGACTTTGGCCAAGATAGACTCTTCAAGACATTCTCTAATATGGAAATCCTTGATGACAAGGTTCGTGTTCAAGTACTGAAGTTGGAGTATTGTTGCCCTGTCTAGCGCTTACGAATGAGGCAGAAGGTTACTGTGGATGGTGGCGCGAAGCCTCATGTTGGAGTCATCGGTGCTGGCCTTGCAGGACTCCGCTGTGCTGACGTCCTCCTTCAGTATGGGTTTAAAGTTACCATACTCGAGGGGCGGGATCGCATCGGAGGCAGAGTCCACCAGGCGATGTTGCAGAATGGGCGGATGGCAGACATGGGCCCAAATTGGATTCATGGGACCAAGGACAACCCGATAATGGAGATCGCCAAGGCGACTAGGACGGACACGGGGAGCTGGGACACCCGCACCTATATATTTGACCAGTCCGGCCAACTGCTTTCTCTGGAGAAAAGCGAACGGTATGCCGGCATCATGTGGGAAATCGTTCAGGAAGCTTTCGACTACTCAAATCGCTGCTGCGCAGATATCGACCCAACAGAGAGCCTCTGGGATTTTTTTCAGAAGGCAGTCGTCGACAGGATACCAGAGTCTGAAGAGAGCTATGAAGCTGCCAGACTTATCGTCCTCCAGGCGGCCGAGATGTGGGGAGCATTCGTCGGGAGCGCTATTCAAACCCAGAGTCTCAAGTTCTTCTGGTTAGAGGAGTGCATCGAAGGTGGTAGGTTGACTTGTGATTTTTTGCCCTGTTTTTCTTGTGAGCTAGGCTGAGGGATAAAGCAGAGAATCTGTTCTGCGCAGGAACTTATCAGAAGATTCTTCAATCAGTCGCCAAGGCGGCTGTTGAGAAAGCGGACGTGAAGCTGGAGAAGGTGGTCAACAGGATATCACGCCTTAACGATGGCCAGAGCAAAGTCAACGTGCAGACGGCGGGAGGTGAGGTTTTCGAGTTTGACGAGGTTGTTGTGACTGCGCCCCTTGGGTGGTTGAAACAGAACCTGCCGGCTTTCGAACCACGTCTGCCTCTAAGGATGGAGAGGGCCATATGTGACTTGGGCTATGGTAGTCTCGAGAAGGTGCGGGGCATTCTCTCTTCATTCATGGATAGCATCTGCTGACACAGAAACACTGCAGGTCTATATCAGCTTCCCAGAAGCCTTCTGGCTCGGTCGGAAGGACGGAGAGCGTAGCGTCCAGGGGTTCTGCCAGTGGCTAGCACCCACCTACGCACCGAACAACCCCCTTCGCTGGAACCAGGAGGTCGTCGACCTGGCGTCCTTATCGGCGTCGTCCTCGCACCCAACGCTCTTGTTCTACATTTTCGGAGACGCGTCCAAGAATCTCACGGAAGAATCGCGTAAGCTCGGCTCAAAAGCTAAGAGGGACGACTTCATCACCAATTTCTTCAAACCATACTACTCCCTCCTGCCGCACTACTCGGACTCTGCGCCCGAGTGCCAGCCCACGGGATGTTTAGCAACGGACTGGCTTCACGATGATCTCGCCGGCAACGGAAGCTACACCAACTTTCAAGTCGGACTGGAAGATGGTGACACGGACGTCAGGGTTATGCGTGAGGGGCTGCCGGAGGAGGGTCTGTGGTTGGCTGGGGAGCACACGGCGCCTTTTGTCGGACTGGGTACGGCGACGGGGGCGTATTGGAGCGGGGAGTCTGTTGGTAGGAGGATAGCGGAGCGGTACGGTGTGGCGTCTTAGGTTTATGGCGCGGAGGCCAAGTAGTGTCATCCACAGCGTTCGTAGATGGTAGAGATCTCGCTTGCAATGTCGCTTTTCCGTCGCAGTGTCCCGGTGGCCCGTTTACCCCTGAACTTCACATGCGTTGATAGGAGAGAATAGAGAACATCATTCGGTAGTATGTGGAGATGGATGCCTTAAGTATTAACACCCATTTGCGTCATGATTGAGCTGCACGCTGAGCGCTGTTGTGTTTAGATGATATTGTGGTGTATTTGCCTGGCAAGTGCTGCCGTAAAGTGGCATGTATTTCTTAGGTATAAAATGTCTGGTGCCGTGACCACATGCCGTAGCGGACGTGTGACGGTTGGGTACAGACTGTATACTTAGAGTGTAATCTTGAAGCTTTCTAGTGTCTTA
>JAXQGT010000251.1:0-14812 GCA_037040375.1 Basipetospora sp. M8501
GCCGGAGAGGGGCCATTTTAAATATCTTATGTCCGGATGGGGTAATACAGATGGTTAACCCCCAACTTGACCTGTACTTTCAATCATACACTTACGGATACCGTGATACTGCTGCTACGAGTGCGAGTGCGAGTACCAATACAGGGACTTCGACTTTCGTCTGAAGGCTGTCAATCCATCTAAACTTCATATCGCCAAGGTTGTCAGCGGCACAGGCCCCGGTGGATTTCGTGCCTCCTCAAATTGCAACACGGGAGAGTGCAACACAATGGCGTAACGACGACCCCCAACCCTTTGCTGCCAAGACTCACCCGCCCGCCTTTATTTCTCAAGAGTCGTCGCTGAACCCTAATAATAATAATCTGCTTTGTCCGACGGGCTCAAACCGGGTTTGCGGCACCTGATGCGTTGTGGCGGGTATTACCCTCCCTTCCCACACTACTCCGTACAGAGTAGTGTATTGATAGTATCTGAACATCCCTCCTCAGTGCGACCCGGTTCGACTTGAACATCAATCCCTCGCCTAGCGGTCTACGGAGTAGTGTACGCCGCCATAGCACGAAACCCCCTAGTAAGGCGGGGCGAACCCGTGACGCATGGCTTGCCCGCCTCGGCAAGCCCACGATGGTGTCGTATCGATATTTACCCAGAGTCTCTCCTTCCAACATAGGCAAACCAGGTTCCATCATCATCTGTGCGGTCGCTTATTCGTGATGAACGTCCGAAGATGGTTGTTGCCGGTCTTGCCAGCGTCGATCTGTCTCTCCCCCTTTGAATCTCCATGATCAGCAGGGTGGCTCCGGCTGGCAAGCTTCCAAACCCCCGTTCCTCATACAGATACATACAAAGGCGAAATGAAACCGGGAAGGTGGAGTACGAGTAGTAGGGGCCTGGACCCCGAAACCGGGGTTGTGCATCCTTGCTGATGAGGATTGACGAGCTCGAGTGTCCCGCGTTTCCATCTTGTAAATCATCCTTCGGCGAACCCATATTTATTTACTCCACAGTGCGTTACAGCTTCATCAGTCGTCTGATGTTGGCTTCGAGCCTATCTACACGTAGGGCCGCCTTTGTCCCTGGAGCGGTCGATGGTTGCAGACTAGATGAAGCGCGTGGGGGTTGAGATTTAGACGAACATCAAACGGGAGCTGCTGAGATTGAGCTCTCCATGGGATTTGATTGCTACGGCATTTGTTGTAGGCGACCGACCGGTGGTTCAGTCCAGACAGCTACTCGTTGTAGTAACCTCAGCATGTCAGGCTCGGGAGATTGGTGTTCAAACTGTTCAATGTTCCATTGATGCATTTCGTGTTGAGTATTGCACTGCACCAGACGACGACGTCACCCCTTTCACTTGCAGCCCAACGCATTCGAAGACATCAAATGTGCGTTTGGCATATTAAGTACGAAGTACATGTATTATGGTGTTTCTCGTCTCGTCTAGCCCACCTGTGGGTTTAATTGAGGCTATAATACTCTGATTTATATATCGAAACAACCCCAGTGTATGCGGTGATAATCTCCAAGAACCATCATTACAAGCTCGGCATTGGGAAACAGTACTATAACCAAAGCAAGCATTCTTCTGTCAATCTTATAGCGGCCGCCGGTAGGTGCTCAAAATAGAACCCGGCACTGAACAGCCTCTGATCCCCTCCATCGCTTCGCTCATCCACACAGGCTTGTGATAGGACTCCGGTACACTCCTACTCGAACAGGCCAAATACCTACCACGTTGTTCTTTGGTGCTGGCGTCTTTGAGTACAGTACATGTAAATAGAATGCATGTCCATCGTCCCTCGGCTGGAGTGGGCACCGGGGAAGAAACCTCCGCCGGCCTTTCCGATTCACCATCATCTCAACTGTCTCCTCAAGCCACCATCGCGTCAAATTCCCTTCGCAGGATCCCTTGAGACAGATCCTGCTGCCTTTGCTGTCTGCGACGACGAACCATAGACCCCCTGGAATTACCCCTGCCTGACACAGTACATAAGTTAACTCGTTATAAAACGCGGCCTCGCGTAGGGCGGACGAGCCAAGAGTGGTTGGCGTGGTACTTGGTCAGTACATATAAGAATCATTGATATTGTTTGTTTGGTCTCATCAAATGTCATTGATCCAAGAGTCATCCCGGCCTGACCTCAAACTCAGATGTGATGGACAAGTCCGGTTCCATTCTCAGGTCGCTGTTTCCAGCTTGAGCCACACACACGTTCGGTCGAGAAACAAGCTCTAATTCGAGCGCACGTGGCTGCAGGTGTCGACCACGCAAGCGATGAGTGATCACACCAACAGACTAGGTTGTTCGTGCAATTTGCAATGCGAGGAAAGGGGATGGATGTTGATGAGACTGAGGACCCAAGACGATTCAATGAGCCACAGCAGGAAACCAGAAAGGTGATGTGCACGGCAGCTGTCAACGGCTGGTGCCAATTAGTGTAGCTGACCTCGGCTTGGCGAGCCGCTCTTCAACCTCATCTCAGCTCGCTGGTGCAGACTGAAGCTCCGAGTCAGTAAAAATAGTATGGACGCCTCCGACCTGGTCCCAATCTAGCACGCCTTCAATAAAGAACATCATCCTACGGTTTCAATCTACGCCTATCCTTCGTTCCAGTACCTCGCCTTCTTCAGCCGTGACCATAGACCCAAGGGGACACCGCCACTTCCTCTCATCTTAATGTCTGGAGGCTCATCGTCTCGGAGCGCCTCAAAGAGGCTCCTGAAGGAGCTTGAGGCATGGGCGTCCGAGGCTAAGGAGGAGACGGGGATCGAGCGGCTGGGTCCTGTGAGCGACGAAGATCTTCTACACTGGGAGGCTGTGATCAATGGGAGGGATATTGGCGGTGGCTACGACGGTTGGTTTTCATGCTCATTGCTCACTCCCACACCCTGAACACCCCCCTCCCCCCCCTCTTTCAACCCCCTTTCACCGCAGCTACGCACCGCACTTTCGCGGAAGCCCTGCTTTCTAACGCCACTTTCTTTCTTATAACTCCAGACGGCCGGTGGCTCCTCAAGATCCAGATTCCGCCGGCGTACCCCCTGGAGCCTCCCAAGGTAGAATTCGTCACGCCCGTCGTCCACCCCAACGTCGCCCTCGCCACCGGCGAGATCTGTCTAGATCTGCTCAAGACCGCCTGGACGCCGGCGTACAGCATCCTGGAGGTCGTGCGCGCCGTCAGGATGCTCCTCTCGTGCCCCGAGACGGAGAGCCCGCTCAACGTCGATGTGGCTGCGCTACTAAGGAACGGGGATGTGGTGGGCGGGAAGGCCCTGGTGGAGCTCTGGTGTAAGGGAGGTGAAGGCCGGTATGATGGGCCTTGAGGAGCAATGAGAGGGGACGAGTCTGTGTGGGTGTTTTTCTGTGGTTTTTTGTCTCTTGCATGTGCTGGCGCCTGCGAGGTCGGAGTTATCAGGGGTGTTCTGCCGTCCCCCGAAGTGTGGAACTCCCCTACAGGATGTAAAGATTCATTCTTGGGGAGTGCTATCAACAGACATGATCTAGCGATTTGACGCCACCCTTATATTGCTGCCAAGTATCTATTCCAGCTGAAAGACGATAAGATAGAGGTCAGAAATGCCTTGGACAGTGATGAGGAAGCGATGATAGTATTGATGCTTTCATGATCCAGCCCCGTACGCCTGGTTAGGGTTCTCTATCAAAGCAATCCGTCTATATCAAAACAGGCAGAGAGAAGTGTCCCCGACATTAGCTCCCTCTCAAACAGGAGAAAATGAACTTGGAAAAACGATGCGGTACTCCGTGTCCCGCCCCTTCAGCCCATTCCAGCCGTCACGGCTGCTGTGGCCAGGCTCATCTTTTGAACGCCCTTCCGCGAACAGAAGCCCTATTACTCCTTATCCATGATTTTCTTATCTCTGGATCGTACAGATATCCTCGCATTGTAATTCTTCTAGGTTCCTGCAAATCCCGAGGACCACTGATTATAGTCCCGCGCCCCCGCAGCCACCTGCCTGCAAGGGGGGGGAAAGTTCCGATAGAGTAAATTTATCTTATAAGCCTCTCGAGATGAGAGTCGAGATAGAAGTGCAACCGCATATCAACGCGTGAGGTCACGTGGCATAAGTAGCTCGCGCCTCTGGTCATTCATTGTAGTGGTACACCTACTCGAGGTCAGCAAAGATGGAATGGCAATAAGAGCAAGAATGCGTGTTTAGTCTCACCTTATAATTGGGCAACCCCACGGGTTGCCAGCCTAACCTCTTCGCCATCTTCGCGAAGCCTTCCGTCTCGATGAGGTGGTAGAAAGGGAAGGCCGGGAACATGGCCCCGTCCCTATGAACGTCGGCCTTGACCAGGAGCGCACTCCCACCAACACCATCAACAGGCATCTCGAGATGCTTGTAACCGTCGTCGGTGGCCATCATGGCCATAAGCGACCGATACGTAGGAATCTCGGCGTAGCCCTCTAGCAAAATCTCGTCGGGTCCCATCTTGGCGGCCAGTGCCTGCGCCGTCTCGCTGTCCTGCCAGTTGTTGAAGTCGTACGGCCGCTCGTCCCAGGCCCCGGTGTCTGGGTTCACGAACCTCTGGAAGGTATTGGGGACGATGACGGGCTTGTCGTGAGAGGCGAGGTCCTGGATCAAGGTGGGTGGGGTCTCGACAATGTCGGCGTCGAGCCAGAGGACCCAGCTGGTGTGCGCGCCTAGCGTGGTGAACAGGAGGGAGTTGCGGGCCTTGGCCATGACGGAACGGCGGGCCTTTTGATTCTCGAGCTTGTGCCTTTCCTTCTCGTCTTGAGAGGCGAGGACGGGGTCGAAGTCCTGGCGCAGGATGATGACCTCGTGGAAGCGGTTCTCCTCGGGGCCCTTTTGCGTCTTTATGACCTCTTTCTGGAGGGCGGCGGTCGCGGCATTGCCTTCCTTCGTCTTGGGCAGGATGAAGCCCAATGTGATGAGCTCGTGCGGGTAGGCTAGCTTCAAGAGATTGTCCCAGTAGCCCTGGTAGAAGCGCGCCATCGGGGTCAGGATGAGGACGGATTCGCGATTGCCTATGGGGTCGGACGTGGTGGTGACATTGTTGAGGTTGTACTTGATCACTGGGGGCGCCTTCGCGGGGATGCCGTTCGTGGATCTCAGGTACTGCGAACCGGGGGTGGATCCCTGGTGCTTGCGGTGGGCGCCCGCAACGGGCTTCGGCGTTGCGGATGACGACACGAAGAAGTAGAAGATGACGAAAACCATCGTGACGGCCCCGATGGCGAGGCACACGGGATTCGCCCTCTTTAGGCGAACGGCTCCTAAGGGACGGGCCATGGCGGCTAAAGATGAGGGCTTCGCAAGAACCCCGGTCGTCGGCTGAGCGCGGTAAGAACGGGAGAAGGTAGAAGAAGAATATCGGTGACTATTCGCACGCTGTCGCAAAAAGTGGTTGATCTCGAGTCGCGGTCATGCAGGGCGGATAACGCCAGCAGGGTCCGATGGCAGAGGTGACGTTTTGTGTCTAGAGGTTTCGAGGACTCGTATACCAGGGGTTCGCCTTGTTTGAGTTCTCGGTGAGTAAGAGCAACCTGGGTTTTTAGACCCGAAGAGGCCACGCGCTGTAGCCCAGATCGAGGCCGGAACGAAAATGGCCGTGATAAGTTCCGTTCTGTTGGCAATTCAGGAAGGTGGTTGGAGGTGGGATAGGGGGAAAAAGTCTCGAAATAATGGACAAGCCAATGAATGCCAAGACCTCAAGTTGTGTCGACGTGGATCTCTAAAGTGCTACGGACAGGGGTCAATTTCGCAGTGGAGTTGGGGCTTGAGTGACACCGTGGGAAACAATGACATGCGCAGTCGAGGCGATTGATCCAAAGTTGTTCAATGAACGTGAAGGGCTCCACTACGTTCCACTGACTTGAAGCAGGACGCCACTCTTGGTCCCTGAAGCACCTGCTTGTCGTGCGGTGCTGGGGGCATCGGTCTAGTGTAGCCACAACAGAGTACAGTGATGGACGGTCAAGCATCTCGAGCTCAAGGGTTAATCTTTCTACATGTATAAACCCGGTACGTTATTGAGTCGCTTCTCAAAACACTGTGAACCTTAAACCTGGTGATTGGCAGCACCGGGCGGCAGAAGGGGAAACAATTTGGGCCTATCAGCAAACGTGGAGTCGGCTGAAGCCACGGACACTGGAGTGTCCCGTCGCTTCTTATTCGGAAACACATAGTGCAATTGGTGTGCTGAGCTAAGATTTTAAAGCTGAGTTGTATCCTCGTCAACTTGCAACATCGCGCGTCTGCCACCAAGTGGCAACTTTAACTCCCCACCTGTAACGACACCAAGCATGTCCTCCATAGCTTGCCGTGCCTGAACCTGCTTGCTCATCACGGCTCATAACGATTGAACGTCTTTGCTGCCAACTTATAATCCCCAGCATTGTGTATTCTTCTGTGCAGCAGCACTTACAAGACTGTTGTCTATCATACAACAATATTTCCGCACACAATGGCCGACAAACTAGACCGCAGCCTTGACGAGCTCTTGACTGACAGCAAGGTATCTATCTGCCTCGCCATTCTTGCCCCTCTCCTTTGACACCCTCCCCCTCGAGCCTCATTCTTCCACGCCATGCGGCTTACTTTTGAAAGAAACGCGGCAGTCGTCCCAGAAGAGGAGGCGCCTCTAGCAATAACTCTCGATCCGACGTTCGACGAGACCGCGATCGCACCGACTCCTACCCCCGAGACGGCGTGAGAAAGGTACGCATCAGGCCCCCCGACAGAGCCGCCCCAGCACAACCAGCCATTGAGGAAGTGGATGCCCCCTTCTACGGAAGTCGCGTGTTTACTGGGCCCGACTCATTTGATAAGACATTCGGGATCTTTGGATATGCTGCGTTGCTGGCCAGGCGGGACTGTCCCTTCCTTATATGCTACGACGGTTACTAATGGATCGACGCCATAGTCTTACCTTCGCGACGAGCCTAGGAACCTTGATAGGTTGGTTTTGGCATAAGACGCTTCGATATCGATTCCCCCCTGACCTCTACCCCCAGTGAATGGGTTCACGACAGATTCGAAGATCACGGTACGTCCACTTGGCTCCGTCGCCACGTCGTTGAGAACCGCGTTAGAGAGCCCATTTCGAGCTGACATGACGCAGACAGAAAGCCCACAGCACAACGTCGTCGCCGGGGTCCTCCGAGCAGTACTACGAGGTATGCTAAACAATCTCGCGCCCGTTAAAACAAACCGACAATCTAATGCCCACTGCTACAGCGAGAGCCAAGGCTCGAAGATCCGTGTGGAAAACCTGCACTATGACCTGAGTGAGGGCGAGTTAGAGGTAAGGACCCAACGCAGCATGGCTATCATTTACACCACCCATTTGCCACGAGCGCGAGCTCACATTCCAGCAGGACCTCTTCCAGAAGATCGGACCCGTCGTAAAGTTTAACCTATGCTACGACCGCGCCGGCCGCTCTGAGGGCGTCGCCTTCGTGACGTACCAGAACCGAGAAGATGCCGACGCAGCGATTCGCGACTACAACGGCGCCAATGCGAACGGTACATGATACCCCCTTTCCACGTCCCCTCCCCACCAACGGCCCTGGCTTTCCCGACAACCTAACCGTGCCTTTGTGTCTTAGGCCAGCCCATCCGCCTCACGCTCATCCCGTCCCGCAACCCCTTCGATTCGGCCGTCATGCCCAGCCGCCCGCTCGCCGAACGCATCACCGTCCCCGCCGACCGCGCCGGCTCCGCCTCGCCCGCGCGCCTCCTCGAGGAAGAGGCCGCGCGCAAAGGGATTGACCGCTACGTGCCGCGTGCGGGAGGCAGCCGGTCGCGCAGCCCCATGCCGAGGTCGCGCGGCGGGCGACGACCTGGTGCCCGCAGGGAGGCCGGCGGCTCGCGAGATCAGAATGGAGGTGGAGGCCGTGGAGGCGGCTCAGGGAGGGGTGGTCGGCCTAAGAAGACGCAGGAGGAGCTGGATGCCGAGATGGAGGATTACTTTGGCGGCGGTGGGGGCGGTGCCGGTGGGAACGGGCAGGCGAACGGGGGTGCGGAGGAAGCTCACGATGATGTCGACATGATTGAGTAGTTTTTCTCCACCGCTCCACGGTAACCGCGAATCTGGGAGATACACAAGGCAATGCAACTGCGAGTTGTATGGGAATTAGGATACTACCACGATGGTGAAGGGGAGTGTGGGCAAACCCGGGATTTGTCTCGGTACATCTCTAGGCATGGGCTTTTGTAGAACACAGACATTCTTTTAGGGACGGGTTACGGAACAACGAATGCTTCGGGTCGTGGATTTTCTCGATCTGATAAAACCGTCCTCCGCCTGACAAGCTTCCACTCCCTCGTTACGTATACCTTGCCGTACCATCCATGGAGGCTATCTTACACAGTAACATACTTATAATATACATAACCCTCACCTACGCGAAGATGTAAGAGTACGGGGTATCCACCTGCGTTCGCGCCTTGACTTCCTCCGTAGCGCCAGCCCCTCCAGTCTCGGAGAGGAAAAAGTGCCTCCTGGACAACCCACCAAAGTGACCCCGCAGGCAAGTGATGAGATCGCTCTCCGCGCCAGGCGAGGCCGCCGCCGGCACGTCGCCCTCCCTCGCCGCAGACGTTCCGAGCACAACGGACCCACCGAATGCCGGCGACGACGACGACGACGACCACGGGATGCCGGCCGTTGCGCCCTCAAGGCTTGGGCACGTCAGAAATTGGATGTAGGAACCCGGCGAGACCAGGCCGCGCTGGAGTATGGCGGGTCCGGCGTGGGCGCTGGTGTTGAGGAACATGTTCAGGTCAGAGGGGTGCGAGTCCGAGGCGTCCCAGTTCGGATCGAGGGATAGTCTGCCGCGGCGCTTGTCCCAGCCGCCGCCTCCGCTTGCTATTATTACCTGCCGTTAGCTTGACTGTTGTATTCCCACCTTGAAAACTACCTACTACATAGTAGGATCTAGGATAGGCAAAAGCCACACGTGGCTCGATACAACGCGGCGTGTTGGCTTGCGCCTGTTGGATGCGTTGTAAGTGGTTATGTGGGTAAAAACTTACTTATCCGATGAAGCTGGAAACCCGACATCAGTAGCTCGCCGAGGGCTCCGACATTCTTCTGAGCTACGGAGGCCTCTTCCTCCGGCCCGTCATACCGCGCCGTCTCCAGCGCCCTCATGGTCTCTTCTGCGGCCCTCGTTAAGCTGGCCTGCGGCGTGGAAACGAGTGCCCAAATGTCCACGGGCATCCCCGTCGTGCTCAGGTTCCCCGCCTCGGCGCGCCGGTCGTATATGACCTGCACCACGCCCTCGAGTTCGGTGGATGCCGGCACGGGTGCGCCGTCGACCTCTACCATGCTTATTATGTTGCCGAGGCAGCCTAGGATCTTCCTCGGCGGCGTTACGGCGATGAGGGGTACTGAGAGGGTAGGGTTTATGGATGACTCGGAGGTGGGGAGGGCGACTGTCTGGGACGAGTGATGTGTTGTGTGGGAAGGGGTGAAGGAGTGGTCTTGGGATGCCCACGTTGCTGTCAGGAGGGTCGACTCATGGCCGTTTTGGAAGATGGTGTTTGCGAGGGGAATGTTGACGGACAAGTGAGTGCTGCCTGCCCTTGGTAGCCGGAAGGAGAGCTTTCCGGATCCCTGGTTGGCCCCCGAGGACGCTCCCGGTGCGTTGAAAGAAGGCAGCATGGTCTCGGCGGAGCCGCGCATGACGGAGAAGCCCGTAGCCGGCTCGCCAAAGGGCGCCAGCGGGCTCAAGTCATCCACGACGCCGGCGAGGATCTTCGTGTCCGTCGAAGTAAAGGACGAGAGCAGGGCAGACATGAAGGTGTGGTCTGTAAGCCACCTGGCAAAAGTGGGCGTCGCGAGGACGACTGCCGCGTCGCTCTGATGGGATGGGAGCTGGTGGTGATTTTCGCCATGGGCTAGCTTGCGCAGGTCCTCAACTACGACTCCCTAGCAGAGACAGTTAGTCATGCCTGGCTGTGCTCTTGAACGAGATGACTGGGAGATAGAGGTGGCTTACGGCTGGCATATGCGGCGGTACGCAAAGGCTGAATTTGGAAGCGTCGTTGGTGACAGTTCTTGTCGAGACGTTCCTCTGGCGAGTCTGGCGCAGACATTGGCGGAGGCCCGGGAGGCAGGACCCACGAGCTGGTAAGATCCTCCAGGTCAACATTGAAGCTGTCGCGTACAAGGTTCCTCACGGGATGTATTTGACGCCGACGCAAGATGAAGCAAACCGCGACAATCAGTTGGTGCAGGCACGCGCATCCACGACCATTGGCGTATCTAATTCGTCGTCCTTGGAGTTTTATTTTAAACAGGTCTTTCAGTAGAGAACAGACGTTTAGGATCGAATTGACTTCGCAATGCTGGTGTATCAGTGTCGATTTGATCGATAACTGCTTTGAAGCTCCTTTTGTCTAGTGTAGGGAAAGCTCTGCAGGGGTTGCGCTGCAAGACCCCACGCAGCGATATTGGAGTGGCTCCGGCAGCATCGGAATCAACAGGTCAATATTAACGGAACATGTACTACAGACACAAACCGTATGCAGCAGGCCGGACTATCATTCTATAAACTTATAAAGTGCGGTGCGTCTTCAGCTTTTCCACCTCTATCATTGTCTGCTCCATCGGTGCTTACCACCTTCACCACCAGCACACCGCGCAAATCCTCATCACTATCTTGGTTCCAATTCCATCAATATCGTCCGCCGGGAAGCTTTCTCCCTGCCGCCCCACTCTCCCTTGTGCCACCGGTAAATCTTCAATACATTCGGAACATGCCAAAATCTCCTGGGTATCTGGGTGTCAATATCCATAAGTCGTACATCATCGTCAGCCCGTCCGTCTATTTATTCTTCTAGATTAGTAGTCACAGCTTCTCATCTCCCATTTTCCGGGTTATGGCTCGAGCCAGTGGGAGGGTGCTAGAATCGCCTCAGCTCCGCCTCGTCGGACAGATCAAAAGGACCGAGAGTGCGGATCTGGAGAAAGCCTCTCTCCATGGCCGACACGCCGAAGCGCGTCGCCTGCGGCCGTTAGTGGAGGTGCTGAAGGAACGACGGGTGGTAGAGGGAACCTGCATCCGCACGAAATTGGAGTTTTGCGCCGTTAGCAGCACAGCGTGCTCCTATCTTCGGCTAGTTATCTGTGTCGCTGTAGCTCTTTTTTCTATATAACGTCATCAGCTTTGGCCGCGAATAGTAGCTGGTGTTTGTCGCCTCGGCTCTGTAGTCGGGATATGACCTAGTCTGCTACGACCTCGAGGAAGGACTGGTATGTATGCCGCGTCGGGGGGTGCCCTGATGAAGAAGTGACTCGCGCGCTAGGAAGAATTGCCCCAGGTCCTCGCAAACAATCTTCAGCACAGAACAACTTGGTGTCGCCGGCTAGGTGGGAGAGCGTGTTGAAAGCGGTACTCTTGTCGAGGATCTCCAGGGTCAAGTGGCAAGATGATCGTACTACCACTAAGGGCCACTCCTCTGCCCAGGGTATACTGCGAGATGATAGGCGAGGTTCTGCTGTACGGGTGGTAGACTTGAGTCGACCGATCAAGCATGAATAGTGACCACCTCCATATTTGATGTGAGAGGTTTTTGGAAAGGAGCAGTGGATAGGCAAATGGAACCCATACGTGGCCTTAACTCGTACAAATGCTAGTATCGTCAGAGATGCCCCCAAATCGTATTTTCTACCAGTTTGACCCGTCTCGCATGCTTTAAGTACCCAGTTGACAGGCTCGAAGCAAGCGGGCTCTCTCTCAGACACGCGTACTGAATACGTCTAGCCAAATGCCACTCAACAAAGCCACCGCCTGCCGGCCCCACCCTCCGGATTGTCACGAGACTAAGCACCTCCCTTCCGTCGCCCGCTATTGCCTCTTCTTGTGCGAGCCGGACGCCCGCCTCTCCAGGTTCGCGACCTCCTCCTCCATCAGATCCTGCACCTCCTTGGCCTCCGCGTACCACTGCCCGACCTGCAGCACTAGTACACCCACAAGCACCAGCGCGAGAATAGTGTTGCTCATGGCCAGTAGCTTCACGTTGTCCCTCCGGCTGACGGCCACGCCGTCCTCGTCCTCGGGCCACGAGCCGAAGCTCACGAGGCGCAGGCGCTTCACGATGCTGCGCACCCAGATGGCGCAGCCAATGCTGTACAGGATCAGGCTGGCGCCGTCGAACAGGAAGTTGAGCACGGCGGGGCGGTAGAGTTTGATGGCAAATCCGAGGAAGCCGACGGTGGTGATGATGTTGAGCACGCGCGAGATGAGGGGCGGCGACTGGTGCATCCAGCGGAGGTGCGTCTCGAGAATGTCGTAGTACTCGTCGGACACGGGCGCAGCGCTCCAGAGGAGGGGGAAGTCGTAGGGGAAGGAGGCGAAGAGGATGCCGAGGAAGAAGCACGTCGCTGATTTTCGCGCGCGGCGAGCGAGGTCATTAGCATAATTTTGTTCGCTGGGATGAAGCGACGCGCAAGCCAGAGCTCTTGGGATCCAGATACTCTACAGATTGTAAACTCACATCCAAGAATCATAAGCGTCGCAAACGACCCCGCCCCCCGATAGCCGGGAGACAGCGGGGTCTTGGACCAGTTTATTAGCTGCAACATTGCAACCAGTTGAGGCGTGGGAACTTGCGATCCGAATGTTCTTTTTTTTCTCCCCCCGTTTTTTGCGGAACGTTGAGCTTCCTGAGTTGACGGGGAGCTCAGATTTGTCGTCATCGCCTCTAGCCTGTGTGAGTGACTAAGCAGATATGTCCAGAATAGACACACTGTATGTGCACGGTATATGACTGCATCATCACAGTCGTTTTGTACAGTGTGTATACAAGATAACTCACGGTCTATTTAGGCCTGTAAGATTAGGTACATATGTAGTGTGTGTACCCAAAGCGGACGGAGCCGAGTGGAAATGGGCCGAGGACCTGCTGTACTATACCTCCGAGTCGGCTCCGGACACGGAGCTCTTCATTGATGAGATCCATCAAATGAGAGACGCATTCACTAAGCTGTTGATCGACCAAGTGCACACTGGTTTTGCATGCATGGGGTAAAACGTCGAAGATATGGCTGCATACCATCAATAGTAATGTGCGCAATCTCCCAGGGTTAGTATCCCTGTGAATTGGGGACCAGGCCTGAGCAGATAACCTTGGAAGAGAAAATGGCCTTAGGCCCTTGGGCAGTTCAGGGTCTGACGCCCGCTCTCACAGATTACGGACCTCGTACAGCCCCAGCGCATTGTGTGAACAAACACCATATCTCCCTCGCTCTGAATTCTTTCGGGGCCCAAACCCGTCCCTGTCAACCAGATCCTGGGCCCTGGTTGGCGTTGGCGAACGAGAGCCGCGCTTCAGCCTTAGCGATCTGGTGGGGGTTGGAACAAAGGTTATGCCCAATTATTAGACTACTGCAACCCTCGTAGGTTACTCGCCGTGTTATTCGCCTTCCATCGCGAGCTCAAGCACAGCACAGACTGTGACGCTGGAGTCAACCGAACTCTATCTCTTGGTCTGTGCCATCACTGCACAGGCGAGAGTGCGTTCTCGTAAGGCTTTCCGCTCTAGCTAGATCGTGGGAAGACGGACTGACTGCTCCGAATGAGGATAGCCTAGCGCGTAGATAGGCTCGGCGCTCACGACTTCTCATTTTCTTTCCCTACACTCCGTCTTCTCGTCTTTTTGCTTCTTCCTCTTTCCCTTCTTCTTCGTCACAACGCGGTTTTCCCCCCCGCGTAGAGATACAAGCGATACTATCGCCACCGCACGACAAACCCCATCATGTTCGCGACGCAGGCAAGACAGCTCTTCCTCTTCGGGCTCTTGGCACTCCTCGCAATGTTCGCCGCCGCCCACGACGGACCCAGCATCTACGACGACTCGGACCAGTACAGGTACATCGGATGCTACACCGAGACGGCCAACCTCGCCAACACGACGGGCGAGCGCGCGGTGGCGCCCGGCACCCAGCAGAACCTGCCAGACGAGATGACCGTGGAGAAGTGCCTCGAGTTCTGCGCCAGCGGCTCTAGGCCGAACAAGTACGCCGGTCTGGAATACTCACGGTACATCTCTTCGCCCCCTTGTCTCCCCCCAGCTGGCCGCCGCGGTAAAGCTGGGCTTTAGTTAAGTTTCGTTTCCTGACGTGTCGTAGGGAGTGCTGGTGCTCGCCATTCCTCTCGAGCATGAGCAACAAGGTTGGTGACGATGAGTGCGACACGCCATGCGACGGTGCGCCCGAGCACATGTGCGGTGGATCTTGGAAGCTTTCGGTGTATGAGCTGAAAGCCAGCAGTGCTTTCAGCTTTAAGCCAGCCGTAGGACTTGGAATTGGATTGGTGCTTGCAAGCGTCGTCGGAGCTTTAAGCCTTTAACCGCCTAAAAAAAAAAAAAAAAAAAAAAAAACCCTTCAATCGTTACTGCACTTGTGTACAGAGATGCTTAGGTTTGGCAAGCACAGTAAAGGACTACCACTATCTCCTCTGCCACCTTGGAATCACCCTGCGGCCCATGTCGCGAATACCTCATATGGATATGAGCTACAGTTGATGGAGCAGCCAACCTCAATCACGTAGCCAGCTTCATTCCATAAGATAACAGAGGCCATCCAACGGCAAGTGCGAGCCTGAGGGTATCGCGAAGGGTTGTCAAATTAGGCAATTATCCGTTAGATGTGCGTTCGGTTTAGTCAAAAATCCTACCGGCGCTGAGGAATAAGTCTTAGTAACTGACTAGCGACCAAGGTTTCAACATCCAATAATAGGACAACTCCCGATGGTCTAGTTGGTTGATGACATCTGACTGTAATGGTAACAGCTCAATCAGAGGGTCGCCTGTTCGA
>JAXQGT010000252.1:0-14365 GCA_037040375.1 Basipetospora sp. M8501
AGGAATTCGGGGTTCGAGATTCCTTGAAACGTATCTTCGTTGTTCTTCAAAGGTGCCTTCTCCTCCAGGTATTATGACTGACAAGTAGCGGGGAAATAGAATATGGTCCTTTTTCTCCTCTGAAAGATGGTGCGGCGGGAGCGGTATATATATGTGTTGAGGGGTGGGATAGATATGAGCGATCCTCAAAGCCTCTTCTCACCGCCGCCCATCGCTCGACCCACCTCGACTACTCGCGGAGACATTGTCCACAACCTCCGCCGCGCTCCCGAGCAGATCCACGTGGTTGCCCTGCGGATCCACGCGGCTGATACTATGCTGGGGCACCATGCCGCTCGTCGGCCTCTCTTTACTCGTCTCCATCCTGTGCAGGTCAATCTGCACGAGGTCCTCGCCAATGTCCATCGACGACATGGACGAGTGGTGATGGAGGGAGTCTGAGCGCTCGAACGGCAGCCTCGATATCACGGGCGGTCCGTCGTCATTGGCCCTCGTCGTAGTAGCAGCCAAGGTTGTTGTCTTTGCCGGGCTGCCTGGCGGGATGATGTTCAGGGACGGCGCGGAGGAGAAGTCCGTCCCGGAGTGTCGGCGGGAGCTCTTGCGGGGGATATGCGGCGCTTCGAGAACATCGAGGACAGCAGCAGACGAGGTGGCCTGCGCCTCGAGATCCCGCGGCTCGCCCTGCTCGTCGAGGAGACTCGTCGGCTTCCTGGGCTTCTTCTTCTTCCTGTTGTTGTTCCCGGGCGCGAGGCCGCCACCCTCGTCGTCGTCGTCGTCATCAACGTCGGTCTCCATGGGCCCGTTACGTAGCGTCGCCATGGCCACAGGAATGCCCTGTGGCGCCGCGCCGTCGTCCTGCATCTGCATGCCGGGTGGCATGCGCGCGCTGCGCACCACCTCGAACCCCTTGCCCTTGTCCTTGGTCTTCCCGCTGAAGAAGCTACGGAGCCACCCTTGCGCCGTCGCCACGGGTCCCGTGGGGTCAGCAGGTCCCGTGCCGAGTTTCCTCCCCGGCCGGTCCGAATTCAGCGCCGGCCCGCGTACGCCGTAGTAAAAGTCCACCTCGCGCGTGGTGTAGTCCGTCCTCGGGGCAAGGTTAATCGGAACGGCACCGTACGGCGCGGGCGTAGCGCCCCGAGAGAGTGCCGCGCCCATGTCGGCGGGGTCTCCAGGCATTCCCGAGTGCTGGCTGTACCGCTTCGACTCGGAGATGGACCCCTGGTTTGTGTGACTCGCCACCGACTCCGTGAGCGTGCCGCGCCTTCGTCGGGGCGGCCTGTAGTACGGGTCTACGGCGTCCGTCAGCGCCGGCGGTGGTCGGCTTGCATGTGTCGGCGAGGGTAGGAAGGAGAACGGACTCGCGTCTCCCGGCGTCGTCGGTGTGAAGGAACTGGCGGGCGCACCGGAGTATATGTCGATGCTGTCCAGGGCCGAGGATGACCTGTGCTGCTTGTTCATCAGCCCGCCTATGCTAGCCGCCGAGTCGCTCCGGATGTGGCCGCCGGGCATGACATATCCCTGCTTGGAGGCGTGTTCGGCATCGAGCATCGCGGCCGTCGAGAGCTGGCTGTGCCGCGAGGGGCCATGGCGGCGCGACATGCGGCGAGAGAGCTGGCGCATGCCGAAGATTTTGGACAGTCCTCCGCGCGTGAGCCCGCGGGCATCATCGCCACCTGCGCCGAGCAGTCGCGCGATCACTTCGATGATGGTCTGCACGGCGTTCAGGAGGAAACCGAATACCAGGACACAGCCGTGAATGAAGAGAAACACGTAGCCGATCCAGCCCTTTGGACTTTCCGTAAGACCTAGAGAGGGGGCGAAGGAGATCATGAGTAGGATAGTAACAAGCCGGATGATAGAGAACGAGAGGTTGTAGGCGTTCATAGAGGTCTTGGAGTAGAATGGGTGGAAGTAGATAAGGGTGAGGAGTTGGATGACCTCGGCGCTAGCGAGGATGGCGATCTGAGCCACGCCCGAAGGCTGGGTAGCACCGATAGCGACGCCCCTTAGGATGCCAAGGAAGATAGGGATAAGGGCGAAGGCAGCCGCCTCATCGGAGTAGGTGTTATAAAGCGGCCCGTATAGTAAGACGGTGGGTAAGTCGTCGAAGAGGTCCGACTTCGGCCGTGCCCTCGTGATGATATGGAAGACCCAGGCAGCGAAACCGATAATGATGAGGATAGTGAGGACGGCCAGGGCGATAGTGTAGGCCGGAGACTGGCCAGCAACAACAAGCTGGAAAGTCGAGAAGGCCATGATGGGAAGGAGGAAGTAGTTGAACACGATTCGGACGACGTTCCCCAGCGAGAAGGGAAGGTTCTTCGACCGAAGGTCCTCCTCGGGAATGCTTCGGATGAGGCGATGTAGGGCACGAATGAGGAAGCCGGCCTGTGTAAGGATAATCACACTGCCAATAATAACGAGCAGCCAGATCATCATGCCAGCCCAGATATCCTCGACGCCACTTAGGCCAGCCAGTTGGCTGAGGCGACCTAGCCCGCGCGTGCTGTTGGTGACGTAAATTCCGTCCACGACGCTCTGCCATGGCTCCCCCTTGCTAACGAAGCTCTGGTTGAACAGTAGTGTAGACCAGGCGACCTGGCTTGTAACTGGTTGGTAGAAACCCGGGTAGTTTAGCGACAGACCGCCGGTCAGTACGATGAACTGAATGTACTGCAGACAGTCACCAAAGCCAGGGGTCACCAGCCGGAGCAGATCCACGTCGCGCCCGTGGTTGGAGGTCCACATGAAGATATCGGTCGTCCCCCAAGGACTGTATATGGCGGCAAAGACGGTTGCGAAGCCTACAAGGAGAAGCGTAACAAATGGGAGGAACTTTAACATCCACGCAAAGCCGCCAAGATCCGGTGTGACGGGAACGGAGACACATCCGATATTCGTACTCTCCTCGTCGCCGTAGATCACTATGAAAGTGGTGGAGAGCGTAGCGAACGAGTATGAGGATGAAAAGTCGTGAGAGAGTGATATTGCGGGCAGACCGTATGGCAAATCACTGGGCAAGAACGTCGATTAGCATACGGGTTGGGCATACCACTAGTACACACTCAAAGAAGAGAGAAGAAAGAGACTAGAAATCCAGACTCTAGGAGGACTCTTACAGCGCGGTTGTGTCGAAGACAGGACCAAGCGGGCAGGTTCCGTTCTCAAGAGTATTGCAGAAGTCGGTTCGGTTCGTGAAAGGCTGGTAGGTGAGGACATTGATCTTGCTGAGGAGGGTAGTGGCTAGCGAATCGTCGCTGTCAGGATTAGGCTCCCTGAGAATCTTGCCGTCCGTCTTCTCAGGGTCAGACCAGTCTGGGTGGTCGGCGCCAGGCAGCTCTTTACGGCGGTAGGAGCCCGTCACATTCCCCCACGCTGTGACCTTGAGAAAATTCCTGTCGTCGTCGGTATCGAGGACAGCATCGACGTAGAGCGGCGTCCATTGTAGCCTGGGCGGATGGGCCTCCCTGTAGTCGACCGGGAGGCAGTTGTCGAAGGGGATAAGGACGGCTTCGGCGGGGCGCGAAAATATGGCAAGGACAAGGAAGAGCGCAACAGCAAGCACGGGAGCTCTAGGGAAGGCGGGTAGCCAAAATCGGGACCGCGATGTCGTCGTAGGGGAACTGTTAGGGCCGTACGTAGCCATGAGGAGCGAAGGGAGGACGTGGCGGTTCGCAGGAACAGGTGGCACAGGCTTCAATATCTTCAGGTACCCATGGCGACCAGTAGAGCCAGTACTACACTGTTCTTGCCTCGAGACGCTGTCGGGCCGTTGAAGGACTTGGCGGAGGGGTTCACGAGCTCGCATGGTCGGGAGGGGAGACAGGCTCGGCGGGAGAATGGCTTCGCGCAGCCGGGACAACTGAGTCGACAACAGCGAAAGTGGAAACGAAGCTAGAAGCCCGGCATCTTGTGTGGTAAGTTGTCCGCTCGCGGCCTTGAACGAGAAACGAGAGGACGTCGGGGGTCGCGGCAACAGGTGGAGCGGATGCCAAAAAGACCTGTCGGAGCTTGAGCTAGCAGATGCCGCTGTGGCAGGGCGATCCGTCGAGAGTGAGTGGGAGGAACCGGGAGGTGAATTCCGGCTAGCGAGAGTCGAGAGAGCAAGAAGCGAACTGATGGACAATACGGAGTACGGAGCGTAAATAAGAGATCGTGGAGGTTTTAGACTGTAATTAAGATGGGATGAGAAGATGGAATTGGGTTTGGTCCATTGAGGCCTCGGTCAGGTTAATTATCTTGGGCGACTACACTACCTACTTACCCTACATACCCTCTCGTATGTGAACTCTGGGAATGGCGCCGATTTGTGGTGCGCTCAGTGCGGTACTCAGAGGACATTTGATGGAGCCAATGGAACCAGATGAGAGATGACCTGTCGTGGCTACGCATTCCACACCTTGACAGGTGGTATCTCGCTAGCGAATTTGTGGGGCTGAGGTACGGAGTGGAGGATGTTGACATGTACCCACGCCCTGACTCTTGGAAGTGCGAGTACCCTAGACACTCAGTAGTGTACACTTCAGTCGCAGCCACTGCACCGTGCCTAAGGTAGTGTGGTGTGTCGCGTAGGGCACCCTGGCGAGCGGCGCATGGCGCAGTCAGCGGTAGGAAATTGGTCCATCAATGTGAATGGTCTCGGCAGAATTCGCTGATTCGCTGGTGCCACGCTAACAGCTCCTATCACAGGCTCAGTCTCGTCTTGTTTCCTGTTGGCAACACCAGGTGGGCGGCAGAATCAACGTCCGTAACTTAATAAGTACTCGTAGTAGGTTTGGGCTTTGGCGTTGGCGAGTCTATGTACTCGTAGGCATCGTGTAACCTCACACATGGCCGGCAGAAGAGATCAATCTCGCGAGGTCAGCGTTCGGTAGACTGCCGTTCCCCTGTGCCGTGGTTGCTCCTCTGTACTTTCAATCGTACTGACTTTTAGTTAATATCAATTGCTACTTAAATTTTTGTACTCTACAGTATCTTATGACGTGGAATGGAACGCGAGGACACACTATACCTATGCTGGCGTGGATCGCTGACAAGGATGATGGATGGAACGACGGCGGAAGACTGGGACCCCGGATACGAGTTGCTTGTGCAATACTACTCGACACTGCGGACAACCGCTGGCACCAAGGCTGGATACTTAGGACTACACTAGGCCCAGGCGTCGGTCACCATGTAATATGACGTGCGACTGGGCTTCAGAGGGTGGTTGATACTCCGCAGTATACGAGGACGTGGGAAACTGACATGTTGCCGACCATGGGTCAAGCTCATAGCGATACTACGACGAGTAGCAGCCCGGAGAAGTGC
Organism: Basipetospora sp. M8501; assembly: GCA_037040375.1. Taxonomy (NCBI): domain Eukaryota; kingdom Fungi; phylum Ascomycota; class Sordariomycetes; order Microascales; genus Basipetospora; species Basipetospora sp. M8501. The sequence goes on from JAXQGT010000252.1 coordinate 5,311, forward strand.
AATGGGGAAGACAACGGGAACGGGTCGATACGATCCAGCTTACGGGGTCGAAAACGGGACATCTCCATGAATAGCACAGGAATATGGGGCATTGGGCATTGGCCGAGAGTCGATCTGGTGATCTCTTGCGGCAGGTAGAGTACTCAACACTTATTGCAGCGTACAATACCCTCAATAGTGCAGTGTGGACTCTCGTACAGTACAGTACAATACGGCAGGCGATCTGTGGACCAGATGGATCCCAATCGCTACTTTCACCCGCATCACCGCGATTATCTTCCAGAGTATTAGCGACTCGAAAAGTCCGAGATTCGGCTAACCTTCTTCCAGCTCCAAAGCTGCTTTTATCCCAACTAGGCATGGCGTAGTTGTCTGGGCTCCACTTGACTGACGCCGACACCGAGTCTGACCTCGATCGACGTCCAGTGTCGAGAGAATGTTACCTCAGCGCGGTATCACTCCACGAGTTTACCTTCGTATTGCTATCGAGAAGTGCTCCTGTGAAGAGACCCAAAGTTCACTGTGTCCATGTCCTTGTGGTTGGAGAAACATGTACCAGACGTGATGCCTGAGCAGGGACATTGATTAATCCTCCGATATCTGGTTAAACCCCTTCTGCGAGAGTCAGGAATTCCCGTGTGATACTAGTGCGCACTTGCAGAGCTGAGCTGAACATGTACCCTGCAGCCCTGGATATAAATAGAGTCTCAGCGCCTCCAATGTTTATGCTGCGAGCAATCAGTGTCGTTAGTTAACAGTTGGTATGTTACTGCAAACGCCTCCAAGTGCCCCTTCTGAGCTAGACTGCTCAGGCTTGCGAAATGTACTATAGTCTTAGACGCTCCAGAACGCGACATCCGGTGTTCTGGGGACAGGTCTCCCACGCACCCTATTGTAAACATCACTTGATGAGGACAATTTCCCATAGAATGCGGCATGAAGCCAACCTGCGAGCAACCCCTCGTACATGCACTGCTCCGGTCAGGAAGTTTTACCTACTGTACGCTAAAACGCTCGGCGACTTGACCCCCAAGAATCAATACGAGCCGAAAGCCTCTCGGACCCTCTTGTTTGCCCCCCCGCCATCCCTTCATGTTCGAAACACACGTCATCCCGCTATTCCTGCCGACCAATGATGCTCTCATGTGAGCAGTGTATGGCGGATGTTTGGTATGGATGCGTGGAGGGCTGAAGGAACCGCCCAGCGCCAGGAACATCTCGACCCCCATTCTCGACTGCTCGCTTCTTCTATTCCAGCGTAGGGTTTGCAGGGTGTATGATGCGAATGCGAAGTACGCTTCAGCATCCCTTGCCGGCTACCCAGAGTCCAGAGCCTGCGTTTCAAGCCGACCCTTCGTGGTCTTTGGAGCTTCGTACGGAGCCTGGATGGGAAATCGACAAAGAGCCACGGCGATCTGCGTGCACTGCCTCGTCCTGCCTTCGAATACGAGGTCGAAGACGTAGGCTGTAGCTACAACGCAGTTCTGATGTAGTGAAGCTGCCAATACGGAGTACACTGTGTTTCAACTCGGAAGACGGAAGGGCGAAAGAGATCAAAGGGCCAAAGAAGCAAAAAAAAAAAAAATATTATTCACTCCGTATATCGTTGTCGCTTAAAGGCGCCACTATACGATATGTACATGGGGACGGCTGCCTCAAAGGGCGAGCTCCATACTTCAGCTGGAACTGCTGAGTCCGATAGGATGCGATCAGTTGCTTCCTAGTAGATCAAAGCCCGTAGGAAAAAGCTATGTTGGATTCATCATCACAGGCCTACCTGCCAGGCTCTCTAGTCTCTGCCAATAGACCTGTCCTGGACTTACATTGCCCAGCGCCACAAGTCACCCATTGTGACGATTGCTAGCCAGATAAGGGACCCTCTGCTACCATCTTCACCAGTCATCAGCACTCATGGCGCCACGGAGCGATCCGCGAAAGCCCTTTCCTTAGGGTCCGCAGCACTTCAGTTCCCCTGGTTGACGCGCCCGCATGAGTTTAACGAACACACCATAGCTCGCACCATCCGGCATCACCGCCAACCTCCCGGCTCCCGGACTAATCTGCTGAGGCCGTCGAGCTGTGCCTCTGCTCTTCGGCCGCATAATCGGCGAGTCAATCTCCGTAACAGACGGCTTAGTCTCCCTGCTCCTGCTGTCCATCGTGCCCCTGCTGCCCCCTTGCGTACTAGACAGTAGCGCCGTGCAGCGCCCGATGCGCTCACTATCGGCTACCTTTCTACCCCTAACATCCTTTCTCGATAACACTCAGTCGGCTCTCGACAGCTGCAAGGCGGCTCCGCAGCTTACTATTCTCCGCCGTGAGGCTCTTGTTCTGCGTCACGACCTCATCGAGTCGTGAAGACATCTGCCGTTGCTTGCGCCGGTGCTCCCGTTTCACATCGTCCAACGTCCACTGCAGGCGAGTGAGCTTGCCTAGCATATAGTTGATGGTCGCGTCGGTTGTGGAGTCTGCGTCGGTCAGGGAGTCCTCATCGGCCGTCGGGGAGTCCGCTGGCATGTTCGCAGTGATTCCAGCCGTGTCAGCTTCAACAGTCAAGTCCTTGTCCGTAGGAGGAGTGTCCAAGCAGGTCATCATCGTGTCGCCTTGCTCGCTGCCATCCTCATCTTGAACCGTGATGGAGTCACCGATGTTTGAGTTGCCAACGTGATCATTTTTATCCACATTGATCACAGTCGTGGTCTCTTGCCTCGTCGCTCTGACCACCGGATCTAGGATGCGATGCTCCTCGCCGACAGCACGCACGCGCGTGGCGATACACATCGGTACATTATGTCCCACGGATGCCGCTTGCATGGCCATAAACGTAGCAGCAGTAGGGAATGCACTGATGTCCCGTTGATGAGGAGGCTTTTCGCTGAACCTCTTGACGCGCTTGTATACTCTGTCACTGTACCCGGACCTCAAGAACGACGAGTCGGCTTTGCGATCTTTGTAGATACGGAACAACTCGGCGGAGGCTTGCAAGTGTTCCTCTCTAAACCGACCACGCGTCTTATCGTCCAGCTCGACCGTATACAACTCTTCGTAGAGCTGGTTAAGGAAGGCGACGGCGTCTTCATAGCTGACGAACCCTCTGCCTTCCGTCTGGCGGTTACTGCTCAAGGCGTTAGGCTGGGCCGCGGGTTCATCCCTCGGTGGTGTCTTAGCCAATCTTTTGGACATGATTTTTGGAGGCTGTAGAGTAGTCTGGTGTTCTCAGTGTGCGGTGGGGGAAGAGCTCCTGCGGCGACCGAACTTGGGTGGCCAACAAGAGGACCTCTCGCGTGTGCGGCCTCGGTTTCGAGGGCAGAGGGCTTTGAATTAGAGATGGAACCCTGTCGACAGATGGGGGAAATGTGCGTTCCGTGGAGAAACCGGCTTGGTGAGATGAGTATGAAACTCCTCGGGCCCGGGTCGCGAAAGGAGCGAAAGATGATACGTCGTAGAGGGTATGTGTGAGATAAACAACCACGAGGACATGAAGAACTGGGGCAGGGGAAAACTAACATATTAGGAAGGACCAAACGCAGTAGGAAATCTTCTTATGGCACAACAAAAACAAACAATACCTATCCTGTTCTCGTTAGTCACGATGACCTTGCACTTGCTGATAGAGGTGTTGTTACAGCTGAGATCGAACTCCTGCGATAACAGGCTGAGACTTCTACAAGTTCCCTTGCTGTAGTTGAGCCCATAAGAGGACAATGGGAGTGACATACATACAGGTCGCCATGGTTAATCCCATAAGAGGACAATGAAAGGGGATATACATACAGGTCGCCATGCCTCCACTCCATGTCCGTATAAATCAGCAGGCCCCAAACTACCTAGTACTCACAGACATCAACGTTCACATCGACCCGTTTCCCATTAACCCTCAGTGACCAGTCCCCAACAACCTTCTGCAAATGCTCCCGAAATCCCAGAGACTCCATTATATCAGGGGAAAGCCCATATTCACACTCACCAGTACACAGGTACAACTCATCAGCGATCATCTCCATAACGTGTTGTCGTAGTTCGATCAGATCCACATGCATATTGACCAGCAGTTCATGCACCGTCTGGTTCATTGGGATGCATTCTAAAGGCAACAGGTTGCTTTTGACCCTCCTCAAACCCTGTCTTCCTTCCTTTCGAGCCCTCGATACAGAACGTTGTCTCTTCATGAGATAGGTCCGAGGGTCGTCGCGGGACAACAGGCCGGTACCGTCACTTCGAGCCGTGCACCTCGTTAATGGACGAGTGATGACACCAGGAGAACGCTCCCCTGTTGGAGAAGAAACAAAAGGTACTGTATGCTCTGGTGGCTCTGCGGTAGTGCTGGGGTCTCCGGCTCCCGGCAGATAACCAGACTCGATGAAGGGGTCCTCAAACCCTGCTGGTGAATAGGTGTCGTGGTGGTAACCCAGTTGAGCTGGATAACCAGAGACGTTGAACTCACGATCTCTGGCAGCAGGCTCCCGAAGGCGAGATTGTGTGAGCCCAGAGTTCTTCACCGGAGCCAATCGAGAGCGATCTGGCAATAGCTGCCGGCCACGGGGGCGAGCCGTCGGCAGCTTGAATGGCGGATTGGCGTTCCGCTTTTTCTGCTGTGGGCGCTCAGTTGACGGAGGAGGCGTCCGAAGTCCAGGTGGCATCCCGGACGATAGAGACATCATCGGTGGTGTGAACTCACGCAAGTTGTCCGTGCCAAAATTAGAATGGGGGCTTCGGAGCAGTCGCTGACCGGGGGACAGCATCCCAAGGCCGTATGCGTAGCCATCATCCTCATTGTGATCGATTGGATTGGTTCCAAGACCGCCGAGAACACCCAGGCCGGGATCCCCGTGCCTCGCGTTTGAAGCGTCTAGAGAAATGGTCCAGGGGTTGACCGCTGCTCCCAATCCTGGAAGCCCCATGGGCTCGGGTGACGAAACGTTTAAGACATTGTCGCTTGAAACTGTCACTGGTTCTTGCTCATGATGTTCCCCTTGGTTCTGTTCAACCTGCTCTTGTTGTAGGTTCTGTGCTTGCTGAGTAGCTGCGAGTTTAAGCTGCTCCAAAACGGTAGGGCCTCTCGCGAGGTAGATTCCATCGTCAGAATCAACCTCCTCCTTATCCGGATTAGACATATCGACTCCCCATGAAGGGGAGCCTTCCAGAACCCCGAATGCATCCCGACCAGTGGAGTAAGTATGGGGTGAACTTCCCTTCCCTGATCCCGACTTAGGGGCGTTAGAGACCCCAGTTCGCAGTGCCGGGACGGGAGAATCTTCCAGGCTCAGAACAGTTCCCAGATCGTCATCTTCAATAGCGAATGTTTCCAGGGCTAGCAGGTCGTCCGGGGACAATGCCTGAGTTGGGCAAGGGGCTCTCTCCAAGGCACCAGACTTGTAAAAGTCCTCGAACAGCTGGTTAGCAACCTTCATGATTCGATCCTCAGTGGCGAACATGACTTCATCCTTCGCAGGGGTGATGTTGGCATCGTAGGTTCCAGGTGGACACCGAATGTTGACTTGCAAGAACGGCATTGAGCAGTCCATTTCCGATCCCCCCTGACGGGAGTTCAAGCTTGCCTTGAATGCCGATACAATCTTTTTGGTTGTTCCCCGAGCCGAAGCTAGGGGCCTGCCATCAACAGAGATAAATGCTCCCTTCCTGCTCACCTCGCGCATATCAGCATCCGCGCGCGGCAGAGTCGCCTCCAGAGTAAACCGGTTAACTTCACTGGACGTCAGCTCCTCCACAAGCCGGTCATCTTGACCAGCAGGCGGCTCTGTCAGAACAACATGCGTGCAATGAGCGGCAAGCCCCTTGCCGAAAATTTGCAAGACCGCATCTCCGACGGTGGGAGACAAGGGTGGAGAGTATACCCATGTACCCTGACTATCGCCCAGCACCCTGAAGGAAAACCGGATTTGTGGTCGAGCGAGAGCGTAGCTGTGCAGTAGATGCTTCATATCGGATAGAGCCTTCGAGCTGGACTTCAAGGCCAGCTGCTTCCGAATTGGAATGTTGCCGAAATGGTTGGCGACTTGGACTGTGCAGCCGACTGGAATTGAAATCAAGCCTTTGTCCTCCACGCCGCCCTCCTTGCGCTTGAGGCGGATGCGATGCCCAACAGGGTCCCCAGCAGTACGGGTGAGTATTGTAACGTCGGCGACGGAGTTTACAGCTGCAAGCGCCTCGCCCCGGAAGCCAAGACTCATGCCGGCAACACGGGGCAACTCCTGAAAAGTCCTGAGCTTGCTTGTGTGGGCACGACGTCCGAGTGCATTGAAGTCGCTAGGGCCGATGCCATCTCCATTGTCGCGGACTTCTAGCTTGTCTACCGTGTTGCGCGAAACTTGGACCTGGACCGAGATGGCATTGGCGTCGATGGCGTTGTCTATCAGTTCCTTGACAAGGGAGACGGGTGTGACAACTACAGCCGAAGCCCGGAGAAGGCGAGCTGTGTCCTGCGGAAGACCGCGGATTGACATTGTGATGGAAGCAATATAAGCTAGCGACGGAGCACTGAAAAGTGAGAGTCAAGTTTGGCCAAGCTAGAGATGAGCGGGCCAAAACGATGGCGGTGTAAGCTCTGCTCTCCGGGACAGCTTGAGGACTAGCTCAATAAGAGCCAGCAATGAGCGCAGGGAGCGAAGATGATGGGATGCCTTTTCGGCTTCTTTAAACGGAGACGAGTACCATGGATCAGGTCCGGCCTGGAGGAGGTAGTCGAACCGCCAATGTTTCACGATCCAAGGTAGGTTTGAACATGCACGTCTAGTGACATGAATCAGCTGGACTAGGTTAGTTGCAAATTTCATGGATCTATATCATTCCACAGTTCCAGTAGTGCCTTCCACTAGGAGCCGGGGCCCCGAGCGCTCCTGCCTCTGAGTTCCGATGCCATGAACCTTGACTGCCCCATGGTGTCCGTTGCCTCACCAATGACAGGTTGAAACGGCAGGAGCAGACAACATGAAGTTGACGACATCTAGCCTGGAGAGAACACAGTGAATGAGGCGGAAACTGCATCCAACATAGGTATGTGCCTGAAGCTCATTTCTGGCACACGCGCTCACGTCAGTCCAGAAGTGCCCAATCAAGGGATATTTCAAGAATCAATCTATCGACGAGCACATCATGGAAGGCGATATGACACGTCAGTACTCGAATAGGATGGAAGCACTCATAAGATCACCCGTGAGATCCCTTTGGTATGATCGGAATCCATATACCAGAACAACGCAGTAGAGGGCCCATGGGATGCTGAGCTTGGCTGAGATTGGCCGAGATATCAATTCATGGATCAAGTAGGCATTAATTTGCAATCAACAAGCACGATGGCTTTAACTTAAGCTTGTAAGTGTTAGGCTACATACTTCACATAACTCACATTTGCGCCGCCAGCAGGCCCGGCGGCATTGATGAATGCTCCGATAGGAGACCTGTCTGCTATCATTTTCTAGCCTGATTGTTAACTAGATCTGCAATGACAATGCGAACAGGGCAGTGAACGACATGGCGAATGCTGAGGAATACGGTGATGCTTCAAACGGGGTTAGCCTCTGAGACTGGTAGCGGGAAGTCAAGGCTGTGAGGATCTCAGCTCTGATCTCTGGTTCTGCGTCTATCCTTCACCTCCGTTCCCTTCGCTGCTTGGTTTCTTGTCTTCCGTCGACGACAGACCACAGCCAAAAAAAAAGACGACAAGAATGACGGAACACTTCAGGATGCTGCCGGAGACTTTTGTGGAGAGCGGTCACTGTCAGATCGATAACTATCAGCCGATTTGCCACGAGATCTCAGAGAGTCAGAGGAAACACTCCGCGCCCTACGGCGGGTTCGGTTGCGGGAGGGTGACCGCGACCCCCTGCTACTAGGGGATCGCGAGTACGAGCTGCGCCTGCTTAAGCTACGGCTTCTGCGACTATCGTCAGAGGACTGTGAAAGGGACCGGGTACGGTTGCGACGCCTCCGACGCCTGGAGGCGTCAGGGCTGCGTGAACGCGAGCTCGACGATACACTCCTAGTATACCTCCGCCGTCGTCGCGGAGGGGACTTGCTTCGAGAGGAAGATGACTCTGCTGAGTACCGCCGCCTCTTTGTGGGTGGTGAATGCCTGTCACCAGACAAGGAACGTTGTCTAGAAGACGACGGTGACCTAGAGACGGACCGGGACGCCTTCCGTCTCACGGCACCCCGACCTCGACCCTCCGCAGATCCTCTGTCCGGCGATCCGCGACGCGGGGAGCGTGATCTTTTTCGCATGGTTTGGCGACGGCTCGAATGGTGGGATTGTGGAGGACTTGGGCTGCGAGTTGCGGAGCGGGACGACCGCGAGTCGGAATCTGATGGCGACGATGCTCTTCTGCGCCCGTTGTATCTACCGGGCCGATCGCCGCCTGGGACGTAGCGATCACCACCACCATATGAACCTCTGGTGCTCCCCGTTTCACGATGTCTCGGTGGGGGTGGCGACCGCGAGCGATTCCAGCCGCGGCCAAAGCCGCCTCGCCGAGGACCGTCGAATTCGCGGTCGCCTCTTCGACCTCCCCGCCAGCCGCCCTCACCTCGCCCGCCGCGGAATCGGCCGCGTCTTTCACGGTCCCTTATGTCGGATAGCTCGCGGTCTCGTCGTTCCATTTCTTCGCGCCGCTGTCGGGCTTCTTCGGCGGCCCTATCAGCTTCGATCTAGAGTCACATAACATCAGGCGCCATTCTAGTGTTAGAAGCTTCAGATGCCGAAGGCCATACCTTTTCTTGGATCAACTCCTGTTTCTTGGCTTCCAGGAGCTCTTTCGGAACGCCCTGTGGACTGGACTGCGCGCTCAGGCAGAGCCTCCACAGTTCTTTGCAGAACATGGCGGTATCTTTGTCGAGAAACCCCGTAAGCTGTATTTGCAGGGATTTTATATCAGGCTGTTCAAACTGGTTAGTATCAGGACCGCTTCGCAGGGACAGGCGCCGATTAGACGCACATATCTAGCTCCTTCGATCAGGTTAAAGCAGAGCTCGGGCACGACGTCATCGTCGTCCCCCAAGATTTCAGCGATGCGGCCCGCAATCCATCTATTCGAGGGAG
>JAXQGT010000253.1:0-14421 GCA_037040375.1 Basipetospora sp. M8501
ATTTACATACCAGTTTTCAACATATTATAGCACTTTTTCGATCATTTTCACTCTATTCCTACTAACATACTCATGTTAAGCTCCTTGACCCCGCGCCGGAACCGCGCCTTCAGCACGCAGTGCGCGAGCCCGTGCTTCCACTTGAGCACCCGCCCCGAGTGCTTCCGCCTGTAGTGCTCGTCGAACCTCTCCAGCTCGACAGCCACCTCCCGCGGCAGCGTCACCCCGACGTCCTCGTAGCTCGGCCATGCCGCCGACGACAGTACCATGACTTGCAGGTCGAACGCTGCGGCGCCGTCTACCCCTCCCGTCTTTCGCGCCGACGCCTCGCACTGCTCCTTATACGCCCGCATTTCGTCCGCCGCCAGCGCCTTGTCCTTGAACATCTGCTCCAAGTTGTGCGTGAAATTGGGCCCGCACTCGCCCTTGAGCTTCGTCAGCATCGTGCGCTCCGCATCCTGGCTCGAGCTGCGGTCCATCAGCAGCCGCCGCGCCAGATCCCGCTTGTAGAACGTCTCAAACGCCGCCTTGCCCTCCACAAACCGGAAGATGCCGATCGCGCTGTCGAGCTGCCTGTCGAGCTCGCCGTCCTCGTCCGCTGCGCCGGCATCCTCATTCGTCCGGTCCTTGCCGCCGGCATCTGTGTACAGGGCGCGGGGTAGAGCCTTGAGACCGCCCCGCAGGAGCATGTCGATGTACTTTGCAATCATCTCGCCAATCTTGGCCGGGCCGGACTCCCAGCCCTGCGAGTTCTTCCGGTCGTTCATGAAGTCGTTGAACGCCTCGCGCAGCGTCCACTGGAAATCCTCGTCATGCCCAAAGGCTTCCCGGAGGATACCGTCGAGCGAGCTGCGCAGCTCCAGGAGCCTCGTCACCATCTCATCTCCCCTGTCCGTATCCCGCACAATGGCGGACCCGGCCTCCCGGATATATGCGCCCCACGGTGCCTTGAGCTGCTCCTTGATGCCCGACTGCGCGAGAAGCTCATACAGGGTGGCCAGCGACTTCACATCGCCGCCCGAGATGAGCCGCGCCACGCTTTCGTTGTCCAGAAGCTTGTCCCTCTGGCCCAGGATGAGGTCGCTGTAGGCCGCGTCTACGAGCAGCACCTTGGTTGAAGTGTCGAAGTTAAAGGCATCACATCGGTAACGTTCTTTCTCGAGGAGCGAGCTGCATTCTCGTACGTAGTCTCCCAGTGGCAGGACCAGCCGGTCTCTGGCGAAGTTTGAAAAGTACTCGCGGGAAACGGCAACGAAGCGCCCCTCGAACCACTTAAAGTATGTACCGAAGACATGGAGCATCGTCACTCCGTCCCGGAGCAGCGTCGGCTTGAAGAGGCCGCTGGCCTCGCGGTCGTACCTGACGAGCGTGCATATGCCGTCTACGGCGGCGGAAGCGAAGCTCCGGCCGTCGGAGAGCCTCGCCTCTGATGAATTGGAAATTCGCTTCCTGAACTGGTAGATCATCATGTCGTTGATCTGAAAAGAATCCTTCCGTCGCAGCAGATACGTTCGGTCAAGGTAGCTGAACGTCGATCGGATAAGCCGCTGTTACGAGTAGAGTTAACACTGGGTGACAACAGAGAAGTGTGCATGTGTAGTGGGGAAAGGGAAGAGAGAGCACCTACCGACTTCTCATTCCAAATCCTCCATTGTGCAAACACTGTTGCAAGTATCTGTATGTCGCCCCCGTTAGACTCCCGCTTGATTGCAGGGAGAACGACCTCAGCAAGGTGCTTGTCGCAAGCGCTCGACAGCTTCTGACACACGTCCTTCTCCTTCCCGTGGCGACAGAGATCCTCCACGCCGCGGTACATTCTGTCTAGGGGTATGGGCACCCTCTTCCCCGCCAATATGGCCTGCAGCGCGGCGTCAAGCTCCTTCCACGTCGAGTCAAAATACCTCTCGACCTCGGCAAGGCGAGAGTCGCTGTCCTGCCTCCTGTTCTTGATAACCAGCTTCTTCACCGTGGGCCGGGCGGGGCCGTCTCTCCCCGTCCCGCGGACGCCATGTGTAGCGATCATATCGTTGGCTGCTCTGATGCTCGGCCGGGCGGAAAGAGTCGATAGGGGAGTTGGGTCGGAGGTCTTCAACCGCTTCGGGTTCGGTGAGGACGGCGTCGTGGCGGCGTCGTTCTCGTGGCCCACGCGGATACGTCGCTTGCGGTCTTGTGAAGTCGCGGATGGACGGGAATTGGTGTTGGTGGGTGCTTGGTTGGAGGACGGTGGAGCGGACGAGGGGAGGTTGGCGGCGTTTCGAGGCATAAGTCGGGCTTCTCCTGCGAGAAGCGAGATGCCGCGCCCTAATTGTCTGCAGCAGGAGTTCGGCGGCGAGGTTTCTCAGCACATTAGACTGACTGAGATATCCCGAGACGTGATCGGATTGATGATAAAACTCCAGATGTCGGCGGGGGGATTGAAAGGGTAAGGCGACTTTGAGAGCAAACGCAACGTAAGATAACTGAAAGTTCTCCAAAACGGAATTGGCAGGTAAAAGTGTAAAGTTTAATATCCTTCGGTAGGTTAGCCTCTCGCTCCGTTTGCTACTCGGAACTTGAGGTCGCAGAAGCAGAAGGTGGAGAAGTAGATGGCTTTTTGAACGTGAAGTCGAAATCGGCTACTTCCCATTTGGCGCGTTGAGTGACGTCCAGTACGCACGCTCGCAACAGCACAAACCATCAATTAATAATTGGCCCCGCCAACAGTTGGTGACACCCGCCCTCTAAATGTACTATCTCTGTTCAAAACAGTGAACTCCCTCACTGAAGACAGCGAAAGATCAATGGATGGTGATGGGCTTGAGTTCAGCCTTGAGCATGAAGAATGGATTAAGATGCATTACCATGCTGATATCTATGCATGGCTCATTTGTCTGACGTACTAACACTATTCCAGGTACACACCGTAGACTTCTACACAGACGTAAACCGCAGAGGCGGTTCCGCATCGTACAATGATATACTACAGGGCATATCCATGTCATCCAAGCTACCTCACAAACGACGGAAACACGTATCAACTTAGGCATACGCAGCCCACCCTAGGTCCAAATGTTAGCAAACTGGCTGGCAGTAGACGACAGAAGAAACAACTCGCGTTCGAGAAGGGAACTTACCAGAGTATAATACCGCCAGGTTCCTCTCGTCTGTCGCCTGGTTGATCAAGTCATTCACCGTAGCCGTCACGCTCAGCGTCTTGGACAGCTTCTTCCTCACCACCTCCAGCGCCCTATCCGCCTCCGACGGCTCGTTCACCCGCGCCGCCCTCCTCCGGCCCTTCTCCACCTCTTGCTGTTGTTGCTGCTCGTCCACGTCCTCCGCGGCCGACGTTTTCTCCTCGCCGTCCCGCCGCGCCACCCCCTGCAACTTCGCCAACCGGACCGGCGAGATCGACCACGAGTACAGCGGATCGTACCTCAACACGTCGAGGATCGTCATTATCGAGTACGTCTCCTCGCGCAGCGCGTCCAGCGTAAACTCGCAGCACCGCCGAAACACCCCTTCCGTCTTGCTGATGCCCATCCCGTCCACGATATCCCGCGTCAGCCGGAACGGCACGAGCTCCGGAACGGGCAGCACCCGGCCCATCTCGAACGCGATGCCCAGGTCAATGTGCACCACCTCGCCCGTCTTCGTGTCGAGCAGGATGTTGTGCCCGTGCCGATCGCCCAGCCCTAGCACGTGGCCCAGCATCGAGATGGCCGCCGTCGTGCGCGTGTACGCGAGCCTGCGCGCGAACCACTCGTCCGGGTCCACGAAGTGCTCCATGAAGAAGTACCGCATCACCGGGTGGAACCGGTCCGTGACCTTGCGGTACGTCGCCACCCGCACCTCCACCGATTTTCCCTGGACGTTGCCAATCTCCCTCCTACAGTGGCTCCCCTTGTAGTCCTTGGGGTTGTATCTCTCGTGCGCCGGCATCAGGAACTCGTGCAGGGGAGTGGTATTGGGCACGAATTCGATCAGTCCCGACGCCGCCGTTAAGGGAAGCACCTTGTACGTCCGGACTCCGAGGTTGCGCTGCTGCGTCGCCCGGTGCAGCTTCAGGAGCGAGGACACGGCCGCGAACACCTGCTCCATGATGGCGTCCTGCCGCAGGTCATCATTACCGCCCTTGACCAGCTGCTTGTATTTGACACCGTCGCTACCCTGCGCGGTGACGATCTTGGGCGCGCTGACGCCCGACGCGATCGACATGGTGGGCTCAAGCGAAGTAATGATGGGCACCTTGGAGTAGTCCTTGTCCGCTGCGAGCTCGAGCTGCATTGTGGGCGGCGGGATAGGATAGCGTAACAGCGCGTTTAGAAGGTGCTGGGCGGCAGGGCACTCTTTTAGTCGCAGCTTGTGGCTCGCCTTGTACCTATCAGGGTTCCGGTCCACTGCGAGCATGTGGTAGTACTTGCTCGTTTTGTCGATAGCATGCCACCTCTCGCGGACTTCTGGCACGGTTGCGAGCTGCTTAGCCACCTTCTCCGTCGCCTTCTGCCGCGAGACGGCAACTTCATCCCTCTTGTTGAGGCGGGAATTCATGCCCGCCCAGATGTGGTACATGCCATGGTACGGGTGGTCCACGCAGATGCTCAGCACCATGTTGAAGAGCAGCCGGTGGAAGAGGCTCGACTGGTCCTGGAGTCGCGACGTGAGCTGATTCATGAGCGGTGCGAACTTGCGCGTGGGAACCTTGTCAAAGTACTTCCGCACCGCCTCGCTGGTGCCTTCGTCATCGGACTTCTCGAGCCAGAGTGCCGTAAAGCGAAGCGCGTCGTTATTGTGCGCATCCGAGGCGATGAGGGAGAGGAGATAGTTTTCAAGACTGAGCCTCACAAATTCGTTGCGTGTCTGCTCCACCCTCCTAAGCTCCTGTTCGTCTAGCTCAAGCCACTGTCTTGCCTTGGCCAAGTGGCTCGTGTACCTCGTTCTCAGCTGCGTCTCTTTTGTGCTGGCGATCAGTTCCTTCAGCTGCATCACCTCGTCACTCTTACCTTGTCGAAGGTTCTGTAGTCGGGCTAGGTCCTCAAGGCCGTCTGGGTTCTGAAGCTGCTCGTCACAGAACATGGCGAACTGGTGGAAGACCTGACCCGCAGCTTTCCCCTCTGCCTTACCCTTGAGCTCCTTCAGCGCGGGTTCCAGGTACTTCTTTTGGATGTTATGCGGCTTCTCCAGTCTCGCCACCGAAACCTGATACCCGATTTTGGATAAGAGATCGGACCGATTGACAGGTACCGTCTGCTTCTTGAGAGACGAGTCGTGGTCGATACTCTGCAGTATTCCGATGGACGCGGCCATTTCACCGTGGTCCCAGAGGGAATTCGCTGCCTCCATCCGGATGGCGGCGTCCACTACCAAGCCCAGCTTTTCGCATGGCTCGATCATGTCGGTCAAGGTCGTGGACAGATTCAAACACTCCTGCGTCGCCTGGTGGAATCGGTACACCTCGGAGGCCATGAGCATAGAGCGTATCTCCACTTGCCGGGCGTCCGCTGCTTGAATATTTGCGGTACTTCGGAGGATGGGCTGCTGGCTCATCATGCTGAATGTCGTCGCTCTACAGGAGAGCATATGGCTCACATCATCATACCTTTGCCGCTGTCAGTCGGGACCGAAAAGCATTGGGATACCTTGGCAACTTACCGTCCGCTACGCATCCACCGAGTCCGGCTCTCGAACTTCTCAAGTATCTTCTCAATGTCAACAAAGGTTGCCACATTCAGCACGTCATCAAGCTCTGACAGAACGGCAAGGGAGCTTAGGTGCTGTCGAAGGCTAGTCGCGTTGTATCCCCGCGTTGATAGGGCCCGCATTGTATCCCCGAACCCTTCATGGACTGTTGTTCGGACCACAGATATGTCGGTGGCTTGATGTATGGCTTGGAACGCCTTGTACACCGTAGCAGCATAGTTGGAGGTAGAGGCGGGGACGGGTAGGTTCCACTGCTCTAGACGCCGAGCAGTCTGAAATGTGTTTTCCAGGGACGTCGGCGCACCGTCTAGACTCTGCTGTGTTTGCAGGAGAGAGTGGGATAGACCTGCCAGTCCGAGAGTGCTCAGAGCCCTCACCAATGACTTTCCGTCCTGCTCAGACGCCGGATCGCGGCGCCGGATGTTGCTGTCGTATTGAGCGCCGCGGAACGCGAGGCTCTTTGCGCCGTCCTTTTCGTACTCGAGCCGCGCGAGAACTGTAGATAAGCTCGAGTTCTGCGGCAGACCGTAGTATGCGTCCGGGTCGTCAATGCTCTCGAAGATTGTTAGAAGGATGTCGCTCGGGTTGGATTCGCGCATGGCTGATGAGCGCCGCGATCCGCGGCCGGTGTCGGTGCCAGATGCGGCTTCGATAAAGAGCAGCGCCGTCTTATGCATGGCGCACCGGGAAGCGGCGGCGGCGGCCACCGAGAGATCGACTTCCAGCCAGTGTGCACGGTCCGCGATGGAAGCCTCGCCGGGGAATTGTTGTGTACGGAGGTAGAGTATCGCGTTCACTGCGAGAGCCTGGTTATCTTTAGCAGCGGGGTGCGTCACGCGCAACCACTCCTTGAACGCGTCCGAGACCTTTCGTTTGACGCTCTGCTGTTGATCGATC
This sequence comes from Basipetospora sp. M8501, assembly GCA_037040375.1. Lineage (NCBI taxonomy): Eukaryota > Fungi > Ascomycota > Sordariomycetes > Microascales > Basipetospora > Basipetospora sp. M8501. Next base: position 6,574 of record JAXQGT010000253.1, read on the forward strand.
TGAGCTAATAGAGCAAGATGGAGTATATAGGGGAACGCCAGCTCTGCGAAACCCTTCACCTCATGGAGAACCGGCGAGAGTACGGCGAGAATGATTACTCTATCGGAGGCTGATCGAGCAAGGTATAAACACAGCCGTTGCAGCCAATCTTCGTTCTCAATCTGCTCTCTGAGGAACAGTCCCTCTTCGACAGCCGAATCCAACAGTGGTAACTCGGATGGAGGCCGGTAGTACTCTTCCCAATTTGAAGTCGAGAAAAGTGATTCTGTCAGCGTTTCTTGACATGCAACGGTGAGAGAGTCGTCCTCGCTAATCGCAGCCTCGGACACTATTGACCTTAGGGCAGATTCAGCAAGTCCGGCAGTGGAATGTTCAGTGCTCATAGTCAGTCGTTGGAGAAGGTGCAGCAATCCTCGTTGAGAACCGTTTGCGCCGGGTGCGATCTTGAGATATTGTGTGAGGCGGGACTCTTGAAGGAGCTCCTCTGGTATTGCCCCAGATGCAGCAAATGATCTCCCAGCAACTCTCCCGGCCCACGCAAGGTACTGGTCACTGAGGGACTGTGCCATGCAGCTCCTCCATACTACGGACGCTTGTTGAATAGCCTCGTCGTCTGTCTCGATGATGTCTTCCTGGCTCGATACAGGCAGTTTGAAATCGCCACACAGTAAACCCAGCGCAAGATCCCGCGATGAGTCATTTAAAAGACGGTCTTCTTGCCCTTCATCTTTGAGGATCTCAAGAAGGAGGTTGCTTTCATGAGAGCCTTTCTCAGCATTGCCTGACGACCGAATATGCGCCGCAGAGTGGGTGATGGATTTGAAGAGTGCCTCTCTCCTGGTGTTGTTCTTGAACGCGGGTGACGTGTACGTTGAGAGGTACTTGGAGAACCAAGTGTGAAACTGCTTCGCCTTGCTCATCGTAGCCTTGAACTGGCTTTCTTGCGTAGTGCTCGCTTGGCTTGATTCTAGGAAGACCCTCAGAGAAGCGAGAGTGGATAGGGCATATCCGGCAAGGAATGACGGGGCTTGCTGGAGATGCGGTGCCCCTTTTGTGATGAGGTACTGGCTTATGCCTATCGCATCGTCGGCGCACTCTGAGTCGACAATAAACGTCCTAACAGAGTGCAGAAGCATCTCGAGGGGATACGAATCCAGCGCAACATTGCCGGCCAACGCGATAAGGATCCGCAACTTCCGAAGCACGGAGCAAGCGTGCAGGGAACCGAGTGCGGGATGGACGGTATTGACGAGCTTCCGTGCCACAAAGACAACTAGAGCCGGTGTCCACAGGGTTGCAAGATCGTACTTGACTGCCAAATTACAAATGTGATTCAGTTGCCTCACCAAATGCCGTCCCTTGAACACCGGCTGCTGGTTCGGTGGCAGCCCAACAGTCGAGTGGGAGTAACTTTTGATCTCGGCTAGGATGTCTGCCGCGTAGGACAGCGGCCCCACAAAGTATTGTTCAATCGGATCCTCCTGGTCAAAGAGATCCATGAAGTGCGCTACCGTGTCGGCGAAGTTGATATAGATGGCCTCGATAAACACTTGCGAGCCGAGGAGCTTGCGCACCCACCCTTCACCGCGGTCGGAGGGGTTCCTTGCAGAGGTCTGCGCCATGCTGTCGATGCTGTTCGGCTCCGAGCGGTTCTTTGATTTCGCGATACCGTGCGCGATACCGTAGGCAATGATTTTGGAGAAGTTTTCGGTCACGACTTCGACTTCGGTCTTTCCGAGTTCTTTTGCGAGGCCCTCAACGGATGTTCCGGGTCCTCGCATAATCATGAGAGCCGGAGCCTCGCTCCCAGACACCTTGATGAGTTCTCGAAGGGATGTAAAGCCGAAGATGGCGTATGGGATCTCCTCAAGGGTGTTGTCCAGAAGCCAAGTATAAAGCAGCTGAGGCGCAAACAGGCGGAACAGGTCCGCGGGCGATTTGAGATTGAGAGCAGCAGATACCTTGCGCAGACAACGAGTGGCATAGATTGTAGATGTGGGAATGTTTCCAGGTGTCTCGAAGATGTGGTAGATGCATCGCCTAAGCAGCGTTGGCCAGCGACAAGCCAGCTCTGCCAGAGCGAACAGGCGGTAGGCTATCCCCTCGAGAACTTCTGGGTCGGCAGGAAGGCAGTTAAGCACATCAATAAAGATATCATCGTGGACCTTTAGCACATACAGCCCAAACATATCCGAGATATGAGCGCCGACGAAAAACTTCACAGGCATTGTCCCCCCTTGCTCAATGGAGAGCAGCGTCGACCGACAGGATGATAATCCCAAGAGGTCCGCATACTGGGAATCCACCTTCATGATGGACAAGAGCAACGCGACAAGCGCAATCTGCACTTTTGGAGAAAGTTGGTTGTTCGGTAGACACTTCTTGACGAAATGATGATAGATGTCGCCAACCATATCGGCGACCTCGTGCTTCGAATCGAACCAGACCGGCAGGAAAGCCTCGACGATGTTGAGACAGCCGGAGAGGGCTATTTCACAGCAATCGTAGTCGGGGAATCTGCCCATGATGCCCCCAATCTTTTCGACGATGCTATGTGCGGCCTCGGGGCTTGCGACAAGATCGGAGCGGAAAATCTCAACGATAGCATTCTGACCAAGCAGAAACTCTTCGTCCGTCAGGGCTAGCAGGTAGTCAAGGAAGCTTTCCGGCACAAGACCGGCCTGCCCAAAGTCCTTCGACAACGCTTCGAGTAAGCACAAATGGATTGTCACATTGAGATAGAATGCCCCAGAATCGAGGCTCAGAGATATGGTCTGGCGAGGGACCTCGGCGACTCGAGAGGTTGAACTTGTCCTGCTAGCTTGCGATTCAAACTCGTCGTCTATATCCATTGGGTCCACGCTAGGGCCCGTTGACTGCCTCGCTGTCTGCTCTTGCAGAGCACGGAAAAGTTTCGCAAGAAGGGAAAGCAAGGGTGATTGCTCTGAGATCAACCGGTTCTGCTCTGCCGTTGAAGTCGAGGGCATAACGGAGCAGACGGCCTTGAGTAAAACCTCAAAGAATACTTGGGACTCCAATGCATCAAGCGCCACTGCGAGGGTATCGTCAACAAGCTTGAACAAGGTGGCTTCAATATCCCGCGACTGCCTGGTATTCAAGTCTGTGAGCTGCTGAAGAAGCATAGAGCTGCTGACACAAGCCATAAATAGGCTCTGCATCCGCTCCGGTGAAGGCTGCTGGGAGCCGTCACCGGATCTTTTGTTCCAGTTGTTGCATAAGGTCTGGAGCTGCTCTAATTTGGGGTAGAGTAGTTCCAGCACGAGCTTCTTTGAAGTGAAGAAGCTAGATGGATCGGACTTTTGTGTCATATCATTCGCTTGCCCATATTGACAGCAAGTCGCAGTAAACTGCGGCGTCGACTCTGGTTCGTCCAGAAGTAGGAGGTACCGAGCAACAGTCACAGACTCGCAGTGGGATTTCCAGGCTTGGGCTACAGGTCCCCCTGAAATGGGGTTCAGACCGAAAGCTGGCAGAACACTAGACCCACACGCTACGCGAAGGATGTTCACGAGCTCAAGTGGCGTGATGTGAGGGGAGTGTGTCGAGGCAAAGATAAGATCATCTGGTTTACAATTAGCATCACGGCCGAGGAGAGTCTCGGGCGTTTCTCTGTTACTTACCTGGGTCCCATCTGAGCAAGACCCAACGAATTATGTGATTGGAAGTTGTTTGACTGGCGCTCGGAAGCTTCAAGTTTCGTAGCTTCAAGAGGTGAAGCATGAGTAGCAGAGAAGAGTCCATAAGAGTAGCGGGACCATTGACATCGGCAGTGGTGACGATGTCATTGATGTCGTTAGAAATCTCGTGGTAATTGACGAGATCAGCCTCCAACAAGATGTGCAAAAGGACACAGGATGCGCGGCATTTGTTCTGAACACTGATATTTCGGACAACGATCTGCCATATCTGTTTCCAGGTAGGGGACAATGCTGGGTCTGACGCCCCTTTCCTCAGTGCGCAGCTAATAGTGCGAGTCAGAGAGACGAGAATGTCCAAAAGAGAACGTCATTAACAGGCAACTTACCTAGCAGTGGCTAATGTTGCCCAGGACACGACAGATGCCTGCTTGTGAGTCAGGAAAGCAACGAAGTCTGCAACCATGTCCCATATACAGTCATCTGTCATCGTCCTGCTCTGGGCTAAAAATGGTACTAGCTGAAGAGCTGTGAGCTGAATCCCAGGGTCTGGTGATTTGAGCCTCTTGCGGAGAAAGTTGGGCTCCGACAGCATTCTCCGGCGTTTCCTGGGCTGTTCATCGCCGCCCGTAGCCTGATCGCCATCGTGCTTGTTCGCTTTACACGACACCGCCTCGAGCATGGCCAAGCACTGGAGCACAGCCCATTTTCGCTCAGACTCTTTGCTGTGGGGCTGGAGACTGAAAAGATTCGTATGGAAGTACTCGTCAGGCACTGGTGCGGAACCAAAATTGAGATCATTAATCTCGAGCTGGTCCCAAGCATCTCTTCGTGCATATTCCGACCAGAGCACATCGAGCAAGTCTTCAATATCATTTCGAAGACCCTCATTGGTGGCGGTCTGAGCGAGGTGCTCGAGGTGGTGGCACATTGCGAAAAGTGTTTTGAGCATCTCATCTCTGATTGCCTTCAACATTTCGTCCTTGGCAACCTTCTGGGCATGCCACCAGTGAGCCACCAGCGGAATAAGGCTTCTTGTCAGGGCACTGGCCTGGTCAAGATCATCCAGCTCGATGCGTGCCAAGAGTGTGTTAAGCGTAGCGAAAGAGAATTGTTGAATTCGACTCAGATTGCTCTGCTTGAGCTGCAGAATCCGGACAACGGGCCGAGAAATGCGGGACGCAAGTTTCTGTATGGGCGCATGGGGCGTGAGAACGAGGAGATGAAGACACTCTAGAACATCCAAAAGCGTGGCTTGTCCAATGTATCCTCGCGGAGTTTGGCCAGAGCTTGAGGCGGTCCTCCCCGAGGATCTGGTCAACGACGGCGTCCCGCCCGTCCCAGGCATGGGGGATGCCCGGGCTAGCAAGCTGGCATCCTGATCAACATGAGCCAAGTAGCCCGAAACGACGTCAGCGCAGAACTTGACACAGGATATCCACCCTTCCGCGGACAGTTTCGCCAGCTGCTCCACGTTAGACGGGCAAGCGAGTAAGGCAACGAGAGCCTTGATGTAGTCTTGGACGAGGGGTTGGACTAGCTCGTCGTCAGGTCCTGGTAGAGTCTGGGTGATGTGATCAGCCACGGCCAATGCCGTCTTTCGCTTTAGCTTCCCAGAGCCATGTTCGATCACGGTCCTGACCGCCTTGGCGCACTTTGATAGCCGAAGGGCCGCGGCAGCCGGTGTGCTTCTGCTCGTCGATGTTGTGCCCCTGGCCCCGCCGATGGAGGCGCGCTTCTCTACCAGTGAGCACGTGAACAAACGTTCTAGAATCCTGTGGTACAGATCATCGCTCAGTGCAAGGCTATAAAGCTGTCAGCTCAACTCAGAGGAAATACGCTATCGGAGCGATCTGTGTATGTCAAGTGGAAGCCATACAGGTTGGTCACTCTGCCTTTTTTGTCTAGAAGCGCGACCAGCTCTTCCGAGACAGTCAGTACTCCAGAAATCAGCGGAAGTAGCGGGTGGCTTAAACTCACCGTCCAAGGCAGTACCTCGAGTTTTGCCGCTATTGCTACTGATATTGTCTGTCTTGGTGTCAGATATAAGTGCTCCCATAAGATGAGCTTGTCTTGGAAGGCTCTCTTACGCAGAATGTTCTCAACAGTCGGATGGCCGCCCCTCGAAGAAGATGTCATCTTACCCAGAGCAACTCTGGACGAACTTCCCAATCATCACAGGAGACGGGGATCACCAAGTTACATCCCAGAGTGGCAGAGGGCACGTGGGGGGGGAGGCAGTGAGTGCGCGCTCGACGCGAGTGCGGTCACGGTAGGTAGAGATATGAGAGAACAGAGAGGTTCAATGAGACACGAGTAAAGAGATTGGCATCCAATATCAATGTGTGTGGAGAGCGGACCAAGAGTGGACTGGTGCCTGGCTAAGGCAACATGAAGTCACCCCACGGCAAGCTAAGCTTGAGTTGAGGTTCGAATTTGCCGTGTACGGGTGGTTACCAGACATTCAGCTGAAAATATCGACTGTAGATGAAGACAAGGGGCTAACAGAAGTCAAAAAGCGAATAATCTTCCAAAACACGGTGTTTGTGAAGCTGGTGAAGCTGAAGCTTATGGTCTGCAGTGGTTTGATAGCTCGGTTGCAGGAAGTCGCGGGTCGACGCGATCGTAGCCGGCAGAATCTCACCGCCCAACAACAACACACTGTGAAGGCACTGTCCAAACTCACTGGTTGTTCCATGCACTTTACAGTGCGATAACGGTTGCTACCTGGCAAGCTTAAGCAGCGTTGATGTTCTTTGTATTACTTTCGCATTGCTCCAACTGAAGAAAAATACGGTCGCGATGCTCAACGCCTGCCCGACCTCCCAACTTTGAGTCTTGGAATCTAAGTCACCACCTCACACCGACAGACCTTCACATTCCCTTCTCCGCGCATAACTGCGGCTGGCCAGGACTGCACACATCCGACCCATCGCCGACTGGATCTACGAGCATTGGTTTAGTGTGCCCGCAGTCATCCTCAGATCGCCCCTCCCTTCTCGGGCGTGGGACCCTCCCTCGAGCACTGGTCCGCCAAATCAACGATGCGATAGCGCTGCCTAGTCAAGATGGCCGACCAGACGACAATTCTAGACACCCTCCAGAGTTTCGACAGGATCCTCCTTGCCGTGCTCGAAGGTCGACACGATAACTTCGAACATGTCGACGACTACATGGTCCAAATCTTCGAGGAGGAGCTTGACAAGCTGTGGACTCGCCCTCCAAGGTCGGAATCTGATCGCAATGCGGTCAAATCAGGCATGTCTGTCAAGTTTCTGGTTGCTACCGCCTTCAATGCTAATTCTGGCTGGTACACGCAGGCAAAGTTACTGTGCGAGAAGCTGAGTATTCAGTTAACGACGAATTCAAGCAATGCACGCTGAACCTCTCCGACGAAGCCGAAATTAACGAGCTCGAAGCCGCCGCGATCATTCTCGATTCACAAGATGACCCGAACATACTTGGTCGGTCCCTCCTGGAGTGCGCCCTCGTCCGCCTGCACCAACACCGCAAATATGTGCTCGACATTGTCCGTCTTATCATCGACCTCGGCCGCGAAGAGGAGGTGGACGACCAGCCTCCATATGTATGGGCGAAGGCTTACTTGTCTGACCGCGTGTTTGTTAGCAAGGGGTCTACGCGCTTCGTGCCGCGGTGTATGAACGCAATGAAGGATGTCAGGACGTGGATATCAAAGCTGAACGACAAGATTACTGCCGCAGGCGTCCTTGCGGGCGGCCACACATCACAGGTAGCAGAGGAGCTTGAGACGGTGGAGTTCTCTCGTGTGAGCCTTTACCAACAGCACGAGTTGATGGCCATCATTATGTCGAGAGCCGTTGAAGTTACGGACGCACAGGCCGATGATTTTAAGGGCTTGCTTGCGGAGCTGAAGGCTGCGGACAAGTACGATGGCTTACTAGGTGTGTCTCGCTGAATTTCCGCCCGAACTGTAGAGTTGCGCTCTTGCTAATCTATTATTTTCGTCTATAGTCCATAGGATCTTCCCGCTGGGCACCTTCATAACCGAGCTTGGATCCGTTGAGTCGAGTCGTGGTCTGGCCGAGGCTAGGCGTCTCAACTCTGCAGTGTGCCCGAACGAGCCGGAACAATGCCCCCAACCCCAGAAGAGGCTGGTACTGTTGACACCGTCAAGACCATGGAGATCGGTGGTGACAGAGTTACTGTATTC
>JAXQGT010000254.1:0-13853 GCA_037040375.1 Basipetospora sp. M8501
TCCTCTCGCTCTTCACCAAGACGCTCGTCACGCGCTTCGTCGTCAACCAGACCCGTCTTGGCAAAGTGCGCAGCGCGTCCGTCATGGTCATCGCCGGGAACGGCAATGGGCGGCTAGGCGTCGGCACGGCCAAGTCTGCCGATTTTGGCACGGCGTCCATGGCCGCGCGCATGCTCGCCATCCGGAACATGAAACCCATCCGCCGTTACGAGAACAGGACCATCTACGGCACTGTTAGGCAGAAGATCTCGGGAACAGTCGTCGAACTGCGATCCCGTCCTCCTGGTGAGTTTTTCATTGGACCCGTCCACCTTCCCTTTTTTTTTCAAATATTTTCCCCCGTTCCATCTTTCTCTTTGTCTCTCTCCTCAATCCCTCGTTTCTGCTGGATCTTTGGCTGACGTCTGTAACAATAGGCTTCGGTCTCCGAGTACCCTACCGCCTCTTCGAGATGTGCCGCGCTGCGGGCATCCACGACCTCTCCGCCGTCATCCCGAGGTCCAAGAACCCCATGAACACCGTCAAGGCTACCTTCCAGGCGCTGCTGAACCAGCCCGATCCCGAGGAGATTGCCAAGGGCCGGGGGAAGAAGCTGGTGGACGTGAGGAAGGTGTACTACGGCGGCTCTGTATACTAATTGTACCACATACCACGAAATCTCTAGATGTCGAGGATCTCCATCACTCTTGTATAGAATATATGTTTAACTTGTGGCATAAGAGAGTACTAGACATTTAAAGGATCTTGCCTAGCGATAATGGTGTTAGGCAAATCGTAATTCGTAATTCCATCTTGAATCTGTAACAACACAGGAAGTGGTTTTAGACAAAGACACCCGCCATAGGCCTCGAGAGGTAAAATGTACGCCAGAGTTATGTGGATGAATCCAGCCTTGTGCAGGTACGGTGGCTGATCATCAACTCTGGACAGACACGAGGTACCCTTCAGATCGTCGGCCCCCTTCCCTGCGTCGCAAACCCCGGTCCAGCGAACGTATGTCCCAATCCCCTGACTCGGGGTGATGTGTATACCCTGATGGCCGAAACTCCCGCGATTATCTCTGCTCGGAAGCCGTCCGCATAACCCATATCCAGATATCGTCTCCGGGCGAGAAGGCGCGCCCCGGCCAGCCACACGCTCCGGCTCTCATACGCTTTCCTTACAGCAGCCCTCTCAATGCGTCGAGTTGTCGCCCCAGTCGATCTCCTGCTGGAGCACGATGCTGTACACGCTCGCTTTGAGAAGCGTGTGCACCAGGCTCGTCTTCCTCTCCAGATCCCGCAACCCGTCGAGGATGTCCGTACTCGGCCTATCCGCAAGGCCGTCGAGGAGTCGCGCTAGCTAAAACGATAAAAAGGATGGAGGAGTTAGAACATTTCCTTGCCCGTTCGGATGCGAGCTTGGCGTATGGAGTTAAAGGTTGGGAGGGGGAATGGAGAGTGAGCGAGAGAGGGTTACGGCACGTACTGTTTTCATATTCTCTGCTAGACGTTCGTACTCATCAAGCACTTCCTGCTCGAGCCCAGAGAGCTCTGGGGGGGAGGCGAGCGGATTCCTTGGGTCGTCCATTTCCGCAATCCTGGGCTATCTTGGGGAGTTTAAGTCTACAGTGTTCTCGCGACGCGACAGCACATTGAAATTATTTGCATCCATCAATACATGTATGAGTGACGGACGCTAGTGTTCATTGAACCCCGCGCACATGCATGTACAGACAGTGTTCGAGTATATGCTATTAACACTGTACATGGTGTCTAGCCCAGTGCTCTCGGTTGACAGACCTTGGACTTGAACGTGAGCTTTCGTCCAGTTGGACATCGTTGTTTTATGGCCTATATGGCTCTAGAGGAATCCCGCACCACATTTGCGAGTGGTCTTTGAGAGTGGCGGCTCCGATTTAGACACTGCTGCGGAATACAGGATTCTACTTCCTGCCGTTGCCTCGAAAGCATCCACGTACGTCTTATGCTCCCCGTCTGTCTTCCTGACCAAGACAAACAGAAAGACTGGTGAAAAACTGTGTATTACTTCACTGACCACGGCGCCGGCATGCCAACTGCAAAACAAAGTTCGGCCCGGCCGGCGACGGGAATTGGAATTCGACCCCCGGTGTCCGGGACCGATTTCTAATCGGGCCGGGTTGTTCCGTGACGTGCTGATGTGCGTTCCAGTGCGTATCCAACCTCCTTCCCTCCAGAATTGTAGTCATCAATACCGTTAGGTATTATTAGTGGCGTGACAGCAACATCCGGTGATACTGAGCCTCGATCTATTCTTCTTCCCTTGTTTAGACCGAAAGACTCGGGATTGGGCGGTCCATCATACGGAGTAGACGATGGGCATTGGGATGCGCGGCCAGGTGGTCAATCACTGCCCAGGTCTTTCCTGACTGCTCTTCCAACTGTGCACCATCGCGGTTGCCCCCAGCGCCACAACGTACAGAGCCAATTTGATCATTAGGGTGACGATGCCTTCACGTCCTCTAATCAGTTCCTCCTGCAAATAACAATGCGGTCCGGTTTTCTCTACCATGCCGTTCACAGAGCATTACCTTAGGGGTTATGAGGGCTACATCTACCTTATGCTTCAACCTTGAAAGGTCAAACAGAACAGCCGGCTTCCCGACAGAGGCACTGATGGCTATGTTACCTTAGGAATCCTCTGGGATAGGAGCCGTCTGTAGCTTTTTTCCCCCGCACCTATAACCCTCGTTCAGCGCCTTCACTGACTTGCCTGTCGCTTGCTCTCCTTTCTCCGTTCCATGTCGCCTTTGGCCATCAAAGCATAACCGTTCCTCCTCCTGGGAGCTGTGCCGATCGATAAACCCGGCCGGGAGACCAAGAAGCACCCAGGACCCTCGCCTAAGTGTTCACACTGGATTCTAGAACATATGAATTATGTACCTCGCGGATATTCACAGTCGAATACTTTCTTCTTCCGATAATCACAAATTGATGAAGAATGCCTATAGGGTATTTGGGGTCGGAGAGCCCCCGTCAAGAGATGGAGCCGGACAGCGTGACACGCTGTACTGTACCAACCCTTCCCCCAGCCAAGAGAGCAGGTTCCAACAGGTTCCATCACTGGGGGCACTGGCTCTCTCTGACGCGATAGAAAGTATATCCACTGGTGAGCAAATGATCTGGACTCGGGTCCAAGGGTGGTCCGATTCCCAACGGTGACCCGATGCGCTATGTCGCAAGGTAACCTAATAATATTGATCAGTAGGTGGGATTGAAGATGGAGATTCTGCGCCTGAGTTCATGTTATCACGCATTGCGAAATGGAAAAAGGAAAGATGTGCCAGAAACATGACTGGAGAAGACCAAACAGGCTCTCAAGGCTGGAGGTGCGAGTGAGCAGTGGCATGATTCAATCTTCGTTTCTCTCATCTTCACCCTCTCCAGCCTTGCTTGCGTATGACGCTACCCTCTGATGCGGGGTGGCGTCCGTCGTGTTTGTTTTCTTTGTTCGCCTATCCACAACGGCTGCATGCATTCTACTGAGGTAACACGGACGGAACGCACGTCAGGTCGCGTTCTTCCCCCCCCTCTCCCAGTTCTAGTGCGAACCATGTGGTGACGGTATGTGAATTGAAACTATCGAACGATCCCGAAAAGCCGCCCGGAGATGGCGTTCCAGACCCTACCCGCTTTTTGAGATCTACGAATGATAACCTGGGGAAGAGGATAGACTTTGGGTTCGGCAGGCACCACGATAACTCTACCAGGTGCCTTGTGCGGGGCCTAGAAGGAAGAGGCGCTCCGTGTGACAGTAGCCCATAACCTTCGTTTCGCCCCTCCCGCCGCTTCGTGATCCGGCTCAGCAAGTCCAGATCAAACGATTGTTGGGGGCGAACAGATGCTTTTAAGGTGTGGCTGATGAAACCACAACAGCTTGTGGACGGGAAGCTGGGCAGGTCTCGGGCACCAGGCGCCGATGTACTCTGTACACTCGAGCATGTTGGACAAACTCCGAAAGCCCCTATGATAAGTCGGCAATAATAGCGTCGTGGATAATCCGGGGTAACCAACGGCGGCTGCCCCTCTTTGTTCAATGAGCTTGCTAGCGAGGTGGACCCGAAACAGCCTGTCCGTACGGGATGATGGTCTTAGTAGCACACACCCTCACACACACAACTCTCCTAATAAGGCGCAGCAGGGGCGACTTTCTTTGTGATCTGTGTCCCTCCCCTCCTGGCAGACCAGAAGTAGCAGACAGGCTCGGGGCTGGGCTCTCTTCCTGCAAACGCAAACGAAGCTCCCGCTTCCAAGCTTTCTTTCGACACCACACTCACCATTCGCGAGTACGAACAGGGTGTGTGGGTGGAGCAAAGGTGGTCACACCAGACTTTGTTAGGGCGCATTGAATGGAAATGCCCCTCCCCTCTTCTGTACCCTCCATATATGCGGACTATAAACCATAAATTGACTCTATATATAACGGCTCCGGAAGTGCTCGTGTGCGTTTCCCAAAACAACGAATCCCGTGGGAACCGCCTCGAGACGCGGTGGGACGGCAAGAGCAGAAAGTGAGAAACGTATATTGGGCCACCCCTTTTGTTTAGGCTAGTGTAGCAGGGAATGCCTTTCGAGGTGCATTGCAGACTGAATCTGCGACTAGGGGAGCAGGTTATCTTAGCTCCTGTCCCGAATACCAAAGAACCGGGGCCGCTATATGGTGGAGCTTGCGAAATGGTGGCGGCTGGGTTTCTCCGGGCGATGATACTCGGTGCATGCGAGTGTAGGACGCACGCGGGGAGTATACACTACGGAGCAGGGCGGCCAGGGGTGATGGAGACCGGGGACGGCTCGGACTGTTAGGTCCTTGGTGATAGGGTGCCGCAATTACTTGAGGCCTCACTTGATGGCGGCGAGGGAGGGTGGAGGAAGGGGTCGTTCACACCGCGGGCCACTGGAAGCAAGTGCCGAACATTACATTATGTACTGGTCAGGATATCTCACAGTTCGCCGACAATCAACATTATTACTTCAGTTCTTATTCCCTTGGGCATAACATGTGAATACTTGGCGATGGCAAAATCTTACTGGCCCTCGCCGTCGCCCTTTGCCACTTGACGTATCCATCATGCCTTCAGGAAAAGAAAAAGAAAAAAAAAAGAGATTCGGGGTCCCAAAGTTCCAATGGCACTCCCAGGATACCACACTATCGCCGGTCTGGCTGGCCATCCAAGACAAAGAGTCGAGTCACTAAAACATCATCAACGGAACCTCCACTGAGAGTGCTACCTGGGTACACGCATCCTGAGACAGATAAAATCCTCACTATTTGAGCGGACTGAGAGTTGATGTTAGAGGCAAAGGCTCGCCACGTGCGTCACGGACTGCCTGCTCCTTTTACTTGACTGCGTCACGCACCATTTCAAGACATTGGTAACATTGAAGCCTCTTCCCTTGCATACGCCAAAGCGGTGTCGCAATCGATTGCTTGCGCTGAGCATCGTTGACGCGCCTGTCCGTGGGAACCAGACCCGTTGGAAGGCGAACCGCGGTGCGTTCACCGAGGGGATCGTCAGGGAGGCGCTTCCTGCTGTACATCTACGAAGTAGATTGTCGGTCCTTGTCCGGTCAGGGCCCGCGTTGAAAAAAAGCGGTTTCTAAGGACCTGGGACTGAATTGGGCTGCATGGAGGAACCCTACTGCTCTTGAGTCTATCATTGGTTCGGTCCGCACCCGCATAGACCGGTGGAAGCAGAGAGTGCAGCCTGCAGCGTCTAGCGTAGTGCTTGATGTCTATAATAATTGAACCCACATGACGATGACGGTACGATTGTCCGTCGTCGCATCGTCTGTTTTCGTATGAAGTACTCCGTAAGTGTTCTATGACAACTGAGACCAGGCTAGGTGATACATCCGGAGTACACGAGCGATCGGATGCGAAGACACGATCACTCATGGCCCAATGGATCAACACGAATAGTTCTAGCGTCCTGACAGTCCATCATTCTACAAGGCTTCCAGCTTCTAGCGTTGCGGCCAACGACAGTTGATCGGCATCTCTTTTCCAGGACAGCGGCCACTCGCGGGGAACGACAGACATTTCCACCGCGAAATATCAAGCCGGTGTCTTGCTTTTCTCCTGTCTGGGAAGTCTCGTCGCTGCACCTGATTCATGCGCGTCGAGCTTCTCTGTTAACACCCTAATTCGCGGTACCATCACTGCGTCTTTTCTCAGACGCCTCTTCGTAGTGTAGTGTAGTACCCTGGGATCAATCTGCAGCATCAAATGCAGGAAGCTGCGTTGCCATGGATCCCATCCCCCTCCACATGCGACCCCCTTTCTTCGCTTTCCCCGCAATTTTCTGGGCCTCCTCGGAATGACACCTTAGTCGGAAACTTCAGATGGGTGAGCGTTCTTCTTACTTGACCAGAAGGAGTATGGTATGAAAGAACCTCTCGAGAAGGGGCCCCCGCGCCGATTCGAAACTAGACGGCAGGTTGTCGGTCTGTTTAGGTATTCACAGCAAGCTGATGATCTCTTGGGAGCTGTTTTCAATCGAGCAGCACACAGTAATTGCTTCCCCAGAGACGAGTGCCACACTCGATGTACAGGTAGTAATAAGCGCACACCGAGGATTGTGACAACGGAATAGCGCAACCCTGACCCTTGCCAGAACCACCAATACCCACAACCGTCAATATCAACCCGCAATCGACTCGACCCGGGATGCGCCTGATCGCGATGGAGATCAGAAAAGCAAGGACCACTACGGGGTACACTAGGATGAGGTTGATCGGCACTCCTATAATACGGAGTGCAACGAGTATTGCTCTGGTGTATTATTCCGTGAAAAGCACGGGGCATCCTGCGGAGGAAGGTGGTGCACTGTCCTCCCACCCATTTCTCCTCCCCTCTCCGGATGATTGGAGATTCTGCGCTGAAGGGCACCCTCGCGTCTCAACATTCAATGCGTGCGATGCCTGAGTGAACTGAGGCCAATTCATCCAGAAGATTCCAACCTTGTCCGTCGCGTAGGTATCTGCGCAACGCTTGGCCGGATAGACTTCTCATCCCGAGAAGGCGAGGATGCATCGCAGAAAACAAGTTGATGGATTCGTTCAATGGACCAGGCTCAACTGCACCGCAAGTTCATGTCTGGTTGATGTGCACGACTCTGGAGCTCCATGTCCAGTACCTGCGACAATTTACACTGTGCTAGGCTGGCCCGCACCTCCCCAGACTCGACTATACGGGGACACGGCTGGGAGACGGAAGAAACATTTGATTGAACATTTCAGAGGGGCGGGGACTCCAGTTACACACTATTATTACAATGTACGCCAGTTTCCTCGCGCAAGCCAGCCGTGAGTGGCACTTGCGCCAGACTGCAATAGCGCGTAGTTGAGGAAAGCCAATTCTTACAGTATAGACGTACGTATACACTGTTGCAAAATGTACACTATACAAGCTCGACTAGATTCGGTTTTGTGTCGTGTACCATGTTTACACGAGCCTATCTGGGACCTAGTTTCGGTGACCGCCCTCAGGCAGGTACATGTACATTCAAGCTCACAGTCCCACACAGTCCTTGCCTCTAATATTACGCAGGGCGCCCTGCAGCTTGGCGAGGTCGCTGGGTGGTTTCGCTGATGGGCCACTCCCCGTGGTAGTGCCCGTACCCCATACTTGAGGTCGGGGTCCTGCTACTCCGCGTCCTAGCACCAGCCACCACCATGCTGCACCTTCGATTTGGCCCACCATCTCCTCTTTTACTTCTGGTCTTCCACAAGTCCAAAGGCCCGTCCAACCTTAAGAGGCCACAAGCGGGATAGACGTTGACCTCAACACTGGTCTCGTGTCGCAACGCCTCCATCTACTTTCTCGCCCCCCCGCTTCTCGACAGACTCCCTTTCTTATGATATTTCCTTCTTCCATCTCCCTCCCCTCGCCCCCCACATCCATCCCTTCGCAACCTAGAGCAGCTTGAGCCTGGTGACTTCTCCTCTCTGCCCTGTTCGACGACCACGAAGCGCTACACCCTCTCAGCCTCCCCGAACGCCGTCGTCGTCTACTCGACCTTGCATAGTGTACCATGGCCTGCGCATAGCGCGAGCCCTTTCTTCTACCGCTCTCTCCGCCCACCACCGCTGTCGCTCACCCGCTATATTCGACGGTCGCGAAAGCAAATAGGGGAAATTTGAGAGAGCTCCCTTACCAGTCGCGCTTACTCTGCCACCGTTCTCGACTTGGTTCTCGTCGCCGTTGCCATCGAGCCCAACCCCAGCTCCCCTTCTCCTCGCGTCCATACACGAAAGCCTTTCTGGTTAGATAAATCCGCTTAGACATCTTGCCTCTCCCTCTGGGCTCCCTTACGCTATCAGGAAAACCACGACCTCGATCGCCGTTCTTCGTTCCCTAATATCTTCACGACATCGACCCTCGCGACCGCTCTTGGTTCTTGATCCGATTTCGAGTCACTACACTTCCCGTATACTTTTCCAAGAGGAGTTTGCTTGTCGAGTACCCGCCTTAGATCCGCGAGCTCTAGACGGGCCACCTATGATATACCTAGACCTGGGCCTGGTACCCAACATAGATACCCGCTGCGTGGTGGTATAGATAGGTATGTTTCCATTTGTTGTCCAGCTTGTCCAGAGTATCATAGAGTACTTGGGTATGAGTGAATTGCCAATGAATTGCTGTGCTTTGAGTGGTTGTGCTGGTTCTGGTTTGAACACATAAGGCTTGCCAGTGGCAACTCGGGCAGATTCTTTATGTCCCACCAAGACTACCACACACTCCATACAAGCAGATCAAAGATACACAGCAGCACCATGCTTGTTACCACTCCAGTATGCGGCTAACTAGCTCACTACCCTTTAGACACGCTTAATTGTCCTTGCCTTCATTTGAGGTGAAATCACACTGGCCGCAACGTTCATCTGTGGATAGACGGAGCCTATCCTGTACTTGCGCGTCTAGTACCCAGAACTGATTTCTGGATGCTTTACGTTGAGCAGCACCAATTCCCACACAAACAATACACACATAACAGACACCCAGGGGCGCATATCTCTTGCGCTGTTGAACTAGGTTGACGCCCAATCACTTCATTGTGGATGTATACATAACCGATTTCTCATCAAAACTCTCTACCGGTCCCGACGGCCATCACTATCGAGTTCCAGTCTATACCCACCGTCTATAGTCAATCGAAACGGACATGAGTTCTACAACCATCAAACCAGGCACGCCATCCAAGCTCGGCCAGGGTGGATTACACTCCATCCCATCAAGCCAAGCTCTTCTCCTCGAAAAGCTAGGCGCCAGGGTTGCAACTCCTGATTCAGAGGCGTTGGCGAGCTCTGATGACGAAGCTGACACGCGCGCTCCGGAGTCGAATCAGGCTGTACCGCCCCCTCAGAAACCAGTCCGCCGCGCTTCGTGGCTTAACGATACATCTCAACCGATCCCCAAGGCCAGGAAAGGGTCCTTCGCGAGCGGTTCCATGTCCCCAACCACGTCACACCCAGGAACCCCTTCGGCCGACACCCCTGGCGGACTCTGGGGCTCACAGTCAGCCTCGTCTGCCATGATGGGCCGGAACACCGGTTCTTTCCCGTGGGGAACAGGCATATGGAATGCGGAGAGGAAAGAGCACTCTCGTCTGGCCGAAGTTTTACCATCGCCAACGTCGATCCTTCCTCCTAGTGGCACTGGCAACTCCGTGTTTGGCCCCGAGTCGAGCTTCTCGCAAACATCTCCCGCTCCTAGGGATCAGGCCGGTAACCAGTTTCCTTTCGCGATGCCCCTCCACCCCACTCCTAAAACTTACCGTTCTCAATCGTACTCTGTCGGTCAAATCGACGGTGACATTCCTCCGCCATCGATGAGTTCCTCTACAATTCTCGGACGCGCCAGACCTCACCCTGCCATCCAGCATCGCCCGTCTCGGCCCAGCATGCTCAGCGAGATGTCCAGCGAGGGCGGCCTGGGCAAGGTGAAAGAGGTAGAGGATGATGAAGAGGATGCGGATAACGTTCCAGAGACCATGTACTCCAGCGGTCTCCACCAATCTGCAGAGTCCAAGACCATCGAGCTCCTAGCGCGCGAGAATGCGATGTTACGCCAACAGCAGCAACAATACCAGAACGCGCGCCTGAGGCCTCGCTCATCGACCTCCGCTGCATATGGTATGGCAAGCGGATATACCCTGCAGGAATCTGTGCCCGAAGAGTCGGAATACGCCATCGATGAGCTTGACGAGTCGCACGATAGCGTTGATCTAAACCCTGCGAGGAGGACCCTGAACCGCAGAATGAGCGAGTTTACCCCGGGTGCCTACCGGTCGCCGTTTGGCTTCGACAAGAAGATGGATCCTAGCAAGAAAAACATTTGGCATAGCCAGCTCGGGTTTGGAGGAGCGGGAGACCTGTCACAGAGCAGGCGCCACTCCTTCGCTGATGTTCCAGCCAGGCAAGCGTCCATCAGCTCCATGGGAGAGCTGGCCGCTGGGCTGGACATGAACCTTCAGGAAATTCAGAGTGGGCAAGATTATTCCGGCGGCTACGGCGATGGTTTCGCCGTGGCCAATACCGGTAAGCACGTCTTGGGGCAGTCTTTTGCCCGCAGAGCACTAGACTCTGCGAGACTCAGCGGCGAGAATGCTAACGCCTCCCAAGGGGCCGCCTCGCATTACCCATCCGCCGGTTCCGGCGTTACAGGCGGCCAGCTAGGTGCTCTTGGACAAGGCGGATTCAGCAATGCCTATCCATCGCCCTATGCCATGCACAGCCACTTTGGAAACCGAGCCCCGTCTCCCCATCGCAATGTCTATGGAATGTCGCAGCCTCGCCACAACCAGCTCCTGCACATTGTGTATTTCAAATGCTCACGAGCGGATGTCTTCTATATTCAAGAGGGCACTGGCCTTTCAGTGAAGCCTGGTGATCTGGTCATAGTGGAAGCCGATCGCGGAACCGACATTGGCACCGTCGTCAGAGACAACGTTGACTGGCAAACAGCCAAGGATCTGAAAGAGTATTATGCTGAGGAGCACTACAAATGGCTCATGATGTACTCACAGAACGCGGCTGCTGCTCAGGAAGGTGCAGGCGCGGGTCTGATGGCTTCCAACGGGTTTCAGGGGAGTGCTGTTGGTGGTATGGGCCCACCAAGCCACAACCCTATGCAGGAGTCGAATGCGGGCGAGCTCAAGCCGAAGCTCATTAAGCGGCTGGCTCAAAGCCATGAGATCCATGCCTTGCGAGAAAAGGAGGGGAATGAGGCCAAAGCCAAGCGAGTGTGCATGCAGAAAGTGAAGGAGCATGGGCTCAACATGGAGATTCTGGATGCTGAGTTCCAAATGTACGAACCCCACCCACATTGCTGCTGGCTTGAAATGCGTTTCCGGCGTCACTAACATTTGTGTTTCTAGGGATTGGAAGAAGCTTACCTTCTACTACTTTGCCGATTCGTACATTAACTTTAACTCGCTCGTCACGGATCTCTTCAAGATTTACAAGACTCGAATTTGGATGTCGGCTGTCAACCCAGCTTCATTTGCGAACCCTACTCTCGGTCTGCAGGCACCCAGTGGCATCGGTCCTGGAGCTGTGGGTGTTGGCCGAGGCATAGGCCACCCCGAGCGTCGCGCGAACCAGAACCAGCAGGAATCGCCCAACGCCTCGCAAGCTAGCAGGGGTTTCCAGAGCACCTTTAGCCAAGGGTTCCCCGGAGGTGATCGCCCGCCTGCGCCGGGACCTAGCTATTCCCCTGGAAGCTTTTCGTACCAACAGCAGCAGCAGCAGCAGCAGCAGCAGTATGGGGGCGGTTTCGGCGCATCGTCGAGGCCTGGCGCTGGCATGTACCATCCGGCGGCACAGAATGCCGACTCATACGGCGGGGCCTTCTCGCAGCAAAACGATTTCCCTGCTACCAGGCGTGTGCCCGGTCAACTCCCGGGTAGTCATAATCACGGCCTGTCCCAGATCGGTGGCCAGCAGGATTGGGCGACAGCCTTCCAAGGACTGTCACTCAACTCACGTTAATGTCCCACACGCTGTCGAATTTCCTGCATCAGTCCAGACGAATTCCCTTGAACGACGTCACCGACCGCGGCCCCGGTCACGGACGGATTATCTGACTCTAGCCTAAACGTGTCTGTTTAAACCTGGTTTCGGTCTCGATCTGCCTTACAACCACAAGGCTCAGGTTCAAATGGAAAGAAAGGCGCGATGGGGGTTGACTCTGCACCATGATTTGCTCCCTTTTCCATCTACGTCTACCGATTCTCCCGACAACTTCACATGACCGAGTACGAAAGACTTAATTCCGTTTCGAAGCGCTGGAGGGCGAATCCTTAGATGAGGACGAAAGAATTAGATCGAGGAAACCAAAAACCCAGGATTTGCAAACATCGACCTTACCCTCTTAACAACGGCGGGGTGCTTTAGTTGTGAGACTTGCAGATCATACCAGCTCTCTGCTTGCACTTTGTGCCACCGCTGTACAAGGCTTGCTGGAAGTTGGAGGCTCCGTGTCACGACTTGAGAATCACAGCCACCCTGTCTCGGACGCCTCTGTTTTCTTTCGTTTCTTCTTTTCTTCAGCAGCAAAAGCCTATACTGTGCTCGAGCAGTTG
Organism: Basipetospora sp. M8501; assembly: GCA_037040375.1. Lineage (NCBI taxonomy): Eukaryota > Fungi > Ascomycota > Sordariomycetes > Microascales > Basipetospora > Basipetospora sp. M8501. The sequence continues at coordinate 12,605 of JAXQGT010000254.1, forward strand.
CAACCCTTGCACCAAATGGCGCTGCGCATTTCGAGACATATGGACCTTCTTATGGAGGGCGGTGGCACAACAGGCGTCAGCTTCTTCTCCATGACGCTGTGCCAAGTTCTAGAAGCTCCGGCTAGCTCAGAAGATGCCTCAGCGAACCCCTCGACTCTGATCAACGATACATTGTACTGTGATTTTTCGCAAGGATTCTAATTTTTCGTTCTTGTTTTTCTTTTGGTCCTGTCTCTTATTCTGACCAAGCGAGATTACGACAACTGGATTAAACGGATAAGGAAAGGGATACATCGGTCGAATTTTCAGCAGAGAACGAAGGGTACTATTTAAGAACGGACGCGTTTTTGTTTTCCTTTTAATTCCGGCCCAGGAGTTTGAACTTCTTTCTTTTATCTCGGCAAGGGGGAGATAATGAACGCCAGAGTGTTCTATACCACAAGGGGGACCTTCGTTCAGGGGACCATAGAGCAAGACTTCTTTCGCTGTTACTTGAATTATGTTTCCACTTCGTTTTTTCCCCTTGTTTTTTTTTCCCTTCTCTCCCCTGTGCTCTGCGACTTTCTACCATCACGCATTTTGAACCTTTTACTGCAGATCCCCCTTCTTGTTTCTTCGGTCTTCCGAGGCTGCCATCTCGTTTCTCCTCGTCCGGTTTACACCCCTTCGGCTCAAGCAGGTGTTGTTAATGCAAGACTGTGGAGTCGAGCTTTTTTTTTGTATGTGTTGTGCTTGGCCAGCGGTTGGTCTTGAAAGGCATTCTGACTTTCTGCCGGTGGCTAGTTCCTCTTGGAACCGGCGGTTTACGCGGTGTTGCTTCCGTTATGCCCGTCTTTTTCGACCAGACTCTACACTTTACGCGCTTTACAATACCCCGTCTCTCGGCCTCTCCCGGCCTTGAGTCACTCTTTTTCTGGTTTCCCTTGAGTCTCGGCCCTGTAAGGGACTGGTCCAAGGCAAACTGATGCATTATTACATACATTCTCTTCTTTCCAGACGGGGCAGATGGAGGTTTCAGCTCGGCGTAGACTCGAGGAGGCGGGTACATGAAGGGGACTGAGGGTAAGGTGCCAAAGAGCCTTTTTTTTCTTTCTTTTTTTCTTTTTTTTTCTGTCTCTCTATGTTTCCTTTCTTGTCTCCCGTTCCATTATCATGAGAGTTTTTCTCGGCCTCTTCTTCTTTGGCTTTCGTGTTCTTTCTAGGTTCTTGTCTGCTTTCTTGCTTTTAAACAGACAGACAGAGAGAGAGA